>KZ651578.1:311514-323870 GCA_001010745.2 Gerris buenoi | reverse complement strand
AAAAAATTAAAAATATAAAGTTTAATGTAACTTAAACCTCGATGCCGAAATATCATTTTGATAGGTCAAAATAAAAATATATATATTTTGTAATAAATAACATTTTATATAAAAAATAATAATTCTTGTCTAAAATAAAAGAGTGATCTAACTTTAAAATGAAGATACTACCAAGAGGCAGTTAGTAATAGATAAGAATGTTAGATAAAAAATATAATTATTATAATAATCATTATATTATATTGAAAAATATATAATCGCAATAAACTTTGAAATATTATAAAAAGGAGTTAAACGAAATAACGAAACGAGTTAGGGTTTTTTCAGAAATAATTATTTTTATTAGTAGAAAACTGTGTCATTGATGTAATTATTACAAAAGTATTTTTTTCTTCTTCATTATTAGAATTGATTATTTTAATCATTATTACCGTATTATAAAGCTTTTATTATAGCTAACTCTGTTCCGGTGGTTATGGAGGCTTCCTTCCTAGGAAATACATTTACATTAAATATGTTATATGTTTGTATTAAATATTTTATAATATATATTAAATAGTTATCCATTTTATATAGAAAAATTGTTCCGGGATAACACAGATAAACTTTTCCATGATATACAAGTTCAAAAAGAACTAACTTAGCCCGGTGTTTTCCGTTTATTAGTTTTTGTAGGTATATTTAACTATCAAAATGTATCATAAAAATTACTTCTCCTCTGCGGAGAATCGAACTCGGCCTCTTTCCGTCCGCGTTTAGAGCTTCTTTCTCAGGAACTAGATTTTTCCGGGATAAACGGCTTATATCGTTATATTCGTATTTAAACTAAATTTTAGATTTTTAGAAACATGTATGCCAAATTTCGACTATAAATCGGCCCAGTAATTTAGTAGGCTTCACGCTTCTGCACAGACATTTTTTTAAAAAAACTCTTTTTTGGACTCAGGGGACCTCAAACCGTGTAAAATAGAATTTTCGCGCCATCACAATACTTTCTCTTTATTAGAAAGGAATAATGTATAATATAAATATATGTAGTCCCTATTATTATAATATATTATAATTATAATATACTAAATCATTATGGCCTTAAAGGGTAAATAAATTAGTCATTTATGTGTGATGTGATATTTCATCCCTTTGTTTGGGACATCTTCAAACCTGTAATTATGTATTTTTACCCATATATTTGCATAATTAAAATATTAGTCTGAGACAACTCAGACTAACTTTCTCATGTAAGAGTTCATAATTACTTATCCCAGTGTTTTCCATTCATTAGTTTTCGTAGGTAAATTTAATTATTATTGATAATTTTATCAAAATTTATCATAAAAATAACAACTTATCATATAAATAACTTCTCCTCGGCAAGGATTCGAACTCATCATCACTCCGTTCGAGTTTAAAGCTATTTACTCCAGGAACTAGATTCTTCATATCGTCAAGATTCCTATTTAAATGGGCTACACTACATTATAGAATTTTTTGATCAAAATCTACAGTCCGTGGAGGGTCTATACTCTATACCAAAAGGTATTAATGGATAGTATAGGGTTATTATATTGCTCTATCAGCTGTATAAATCTTAAAACTGGCACACGCAACCATTTAGTGGCAATTTCACATAAGCAGTTACCCCATTTATATGGTGAGGATGATGGCAAACGAACGGGGGGGACCTGGTCCAAGAATGGAACCCAGATATGTGTCCAATTTCAAAGGGTGGTCATGGTCAACCATCCATGTTATGACCGTGACCATTGCTGTATCATTGTTTGTTAGAAAAGCCGACTGCTTCCCTTTACAAGTATCCTAGACTCCCTGAGATACTTAACTCCTATTATTTATGTTTCAGATTGTACGGCTGTGAAGGTGTCAAAGTGGACAGGAGAGGCAGCCTCGTTTCCCTGTCCAAGGAAGATCTCGAGGCGTTCGTCAGTCAGGCTCATGAAGCCATGATCAACAGGTTCTACGTACTCGAGCCCAATCTACATAAACAAGGTACTTTAACAGTACATTATGCTACATACATTATAGTAGTTTATGAATTGAAACATGTCAACGGACAGACAGACAGAGCCGTTGTAATAAGGTTTCTGCTCGTACTTCGTAAAAAAAACCTAAAACTACAGAAATGCACACTTCCTTCAAATTCTCTTAAAATTCCAAACTAGGCAGAGGCAGAGTTGTGTTAAAGTTTACATGAAAAGGTAAACTTCCTAAAATGTAAATCCTCGAGAAGGAGGTGAAATATATTTAGTTCATAATTACTTATAATATAAATAACTTCTCCTCGGCAAAGAATCGAACTCATCATCACTCCGTTCGTGTTAAAAGCTATTTACTCCAGGAACTAGATTCTTCATATCGTCAAGATTCCTATTTAAATGGGCTACACTACATTATAGAATTTTTTGATCAAAATCTACAGTCCGTGGAGGGTCTATACTCTATACCAAAAGGTATTAATGGATAGTATAGGGTTAGTATATTGCTCTATCAACTATATAAATCTTAAAAATGGCATACGCAGCCATTTCGTGGCAATTTCACATAAGCAGTTACCCCATTTATATGGCGAGGATGATGGCAAACGAACGGGGGGACCTGGTTCAAGAATGGAACCCAGATATGTGTCCAATTTCAAAGGGTGGTCATGGTCAACCATCCAAGTTATGACCGTGACCAATGCTGTTTCATTGTTTGTTGGAAAAGCCGACTGCTTCCCTTTACGAGTATCCTAGACTCCCTGAGATACTTAACTCCTATTATTTATGTTTCAGATTGTACGGCTGTGAAGGTGTCAAAGTGGACAGGAGAGGCAGCCTCGTTTCCCTGTCCAAGGAAGATCTCGAGGCGTTCGTCAGTCAGGCTCATGAAGCCATGATCAACAGGTTCTACGTACTCGAGCCCAATCTACATAAACAAGGTACTTTAACAGTACATTATGCTACATACATTATAGTAGTTTATGAATTGAAACATGTCAACGGACAGACAGACAGAGCCGTTGTAATAAGGTTTCTGCTCGTACTTCGTAAAAAAAAACCTAAAACTACAGAAATGCACACTTCCTTCAAATTCTCTTAAAATTCCAAACTAGGCAGAGGCAGAGTTGTGTTAAAGTTTACATGAAAAGGTAAACTTCCTAAAATGTAAATCCTCGAGAAGGAGGTGAAATATATTTGCCAAATGAAATAAAATAGTAAATTACGTGTCTAGTGCGGTAAGTAGCATTTTGCATGCGAGTGTGGGGTTTGCACCCGAGCGATAGCGAGGGGAGGGTAGTAAAACCACGCGAGCAATGTAAAATGCAGTTTTCGCACGAGTTGCTTACCGTACTTTATCTACGATTGATAGATTTGAATCATAAATACAGAAAAAAATAATAAACTTCCTGTTGTAAGTTCGTATTTCTCTTTTGATTAAGATGACATTAATTCATTAGTTGTATTTCGTTGTTCTCCTCATTTTCGTCATAATCATAAACTCGATATAAACAGTTACTTTAATTAAACAAACAGCAAATTAGTTTGGTAAAATGTAAACAAACTTGCTAATCGTGCGTTAAGGAGAAGAATTTTTCTTTTTTCCCGCACTAGTGCTGAAAAAAAGAAGAATTATGAACGCGCATGCACAATGAATACAGCTACGAAAATAATCACTTTCTACGCATCTGAACAGTGATATAATGTTTATATTTCATATCAAGCGTAGATAAAATACTTAAAACTTTATCAAAAATAAAGTTTTCTTAACGAGAGTTAAGAAGTTTTCTTAAGATATGTTTCTGCTTGCCATTGTCATTAATAAATGTTTCAAAACGAGCATGCTGGAGTAAAGCTTTGGCTTTCTAGAAGAGCCGTGCCGTTATACAGCGGCCGCAATCTAGCGGTCGTGACGTCACAAACGTTGACAGTATAAACTTAATAATGTTGGCTGCGTCTATGGAGTATTGAAAGCGACAATGTCAACGGAGAACTTCAAATAGCGGTGACACATTTTTCATGGGACCATGATAGTCACAGTATTGTAATAGTTTTGCGACGTTTTTACTTTCTCATATAAACAGAAAAGTATTGGGTATAAACGAAAAAAATCGATTGTGATGGATTTATTCGTTTTTAAAAAACGAAAAAAAAAGTTAGAAAAGCAATTTCTCCTGATTAACTGGCCATAAGAAAATTTATTTTTCTTAAGAAATTACGCCAAACAGCAAGTTAGTTCATTGTGCATTTCTTTTATCGGCAGCCGATAGTAATTTCATGATTACAATACCAACGGAACCCTTTTTACGTGAGACTTTTAAGCACAAAGAAAGTGTTAAAACGTTTTACATTAGAGAAATATACTTAAACTATAAACAAATCTCTTACTTATATGTATAATTACTATTACTATAAGGATCACGTTTTTAAAATTAATTTTAAATGTCAAAGGTTCAATGGACGAATTCCCATTGTAAATCGATGGTGGCGCACTCACCTGTCAACGGACAGTTTCAAGAACTAAAATGTCAAACAAACCCTTAATCTTCATTGGAAGGATAGAAGAAATTTTAGAATCTTGCTTTTATTTATTTACATTGATATTGTCAGTATCTTTTCTTATAATATTATTAATTAACAACTTAATTGGTACAAATTTAAATGCTATTAAGAAGGATTAATTTATTTTTATATACTATCTAGTAACATATATAGAAAGTTCGAGATCATATGTTTAAGAAAAATTGAGTTGTGTAACGATTTTTTTTTAAGTATGTGTCTCGTTTGTATTTATAATTAAAATGGAAGTGTTGAAAAGTTATTTATAGTGTTATAAATAAATTAATAAGACCATTATTAGAATTTATTACCATTTATTAGAAATATATATAAATTTGTTTCAATAGTATTAAGTTTTATAAATTAACAATTATGTATTTCAAAATCAGCTAATTACTGTGGATAGTTATAGTTTTTTGAAAGGATGCCGAGGTGTTGTTATGGTGTTTGTAATAGTTAATAGTGACTCGCAATACAGCCATAAAGACTACAGGAAAAATGTGTATTTTATTCCTTTTTAAGTTCAAGCCTCTCAAGTTCAACCTTCGTCCAGTCTGATTCAAACCTCTACAGTATAACCATCTTTTTACAACTTGTTTTGTACCGAATAGTCTTCAATAATTTCAAATACAAATTTAGCACCGGGTACATCCTCTTCACAAAGAGACATTATTAAAAGTTTATAAAAACAAAATGATACAGAAAAAAAGTTCACAAACAACAATGACCTAACCCTATCGTATCCAACTCACGGCTTCAAATTGTTCTTAAATAAATACTATAAGCGAAAAAAACTAAACTAACACTATTTAACAATTATAAACTAAACAATAATAAAAGTAAATAAAATTGCAATAAAAGCTAAAAAAAAATCTAACCGTAACCTACCCTACAAACGGCTTTAAATTGTCCATTTAAATAAATACAATACACGAAAAAACTAACTAAAATTAAACTAACACTATTTAACAATTATAAACTAAATAACAATAACAATAAAAGTACATAAAATTGCAATAAAAGCTAAAAAAAAAAAAAAATAAACTAACTCTAACCTAACCAGCACACTGTTTTAAATTGTCCTTAAATTAACACAATACACGAAAAAAAAAACTAACTAAAAACTAAACTAACACAATTTAACAATTACAGACTAATTAACAAAAACAATAAATGTAAATAAAATTACAATAAAAGGTGAAAAAAGGGGGAAAACAAGTGGTGCCTTGGAAAAAAACCTTATAAAATGAGAAAAGTTTGACATTTTATTTGAGGTTCTTGCCACAAGGAGCGCTAAAATGACTGTTTAGTGACGTCGCATGGGAATTGGTCCATTCCAGATTCTGCTTAGAAGTACACAAGATTCATAATTAATACTTTGATTCGTCTAATTAATAAGATCCGCTAGATTCAAGTTTTATTATTTCATCGATGATGAACTTTAAAGCAAATGAGCTATTCTTTCTATTACAATGGTTTGACGCTAGAGAATATCAAGTTGTTATCGAAAATGTCAAATCTTACCCAAAATATCTACATAATAAAGCTATGAGAGTTTGCTTGCGCCATCTAGCTTGACTTTTTAATGTGATATTCTCTCGCTGAATGCTACGGAGGGAAATATTACTTGGACAATAGTTTGAGCAATCGGCAATCACACATCCAGAAATGAATAATAATGTAGTTTAATTTTAAGAAAATGTCAGTTTTAAACATATATGAACCTTCCTCGCGTCATACTTACTATATTTTTTTAATGATTTACAAAAAAATTTTTGTCTATTTAATTTTGTACTTATTTTTTGCTTCCGAGCTTACCGACGGATAACGGAAGCTATGTGATCTTTTTGAAGACCGGCGTTTTTTTTTACGTCTCCGATTAAAAAATTCCATGTTAGAAATCCGTTTCAGACGTCAAGGAAAAATTTTAATTCCGTATTTGTCTGTCACTCAATTTTTGCGAACCAACAACCAACATACATTAGATAAACTGCTTTTCAAATTTTAATAAAATTTGGGTGGTAGGTCATAATTAGCTCATTGTTGGTACCATATAATTTTCAACCTTTTGCACTCATTTATTTTTCGGTAAATTTGCACTTGAGCACCCACTTATTTATAATTGTCCGATTGACTTCGGGTTTTTTTTTAAACTGTTCCTTTTACAAATTAACAACTATTTACATTGTACCGTGTCGATAAAATCATTAGTTTTTTAAAAAAAATATATATAAAATATCCACTCACGTACATACGGGGAATGTCAGGAAAGGGGGGTTTTAAGGGTGGGAGATTCACTCAGGATAGCTAAAAACATCAAAACTGGTGGTATAAACACGTGAAACAAAATAATAGCTACATAAAATTATAGAATAATATAAATAATTATAATTCAATGAATATTGTATAATTGTGATGGCTTGATGTTACAATTCATCATGTAAACAAAACAATTCTTCGGATTCTTCTTTAATAAGAAGAATGAATTACGTTTTTTTAATCCAGCAAACAAGAACACTCTTATACATACGCTATTCCTAGACATTGTCCAATTGATATGATTAATCGATTATTACTTGTAGATCGATATTTACATATCAATAAAGATCGCACTTTTGTATACAAAAGTGTGATTTTCCTTAGTCCCAATGTACATTAGACTAAATATCCCTTTGGCTTAATAGTCATTAAGACAAAGGAATATAAAGAGGAGAGTTTACAATCCTTAGTCAATCTTTTAGNACTTAATGAGCAAATTTTCAAAGAAATCTGCGTATTATTGGCTTACGATAATATAGGAAAATTTTTGTTTATAATTTGGATGGATGAACAAAAAAAATGTATGTACACACGGGTACGGGGTACAAACGTCAAAATAGTATTTACCCTTCAAGATGCTCATCGTTGGAAAGCTCTTAAAGAGAACAGTAATTGTTGTTATTTACAATTTTATCATATTTTAATTTAAAAGGGGGGTAAAATGGAAAAAACATGTTTTTATGCTATTTTTTACCCTAATTGAACTCCAAAAATTTTGGCCAACGAACTCATCCTTTATCTTTTGATATAATTGACATTTTAAAATTTGTTTGAAATTTTTAAGTGCATCCTAAGAGGAGATATTGTCTGGAGTGACACATATATACATACATACATATATACATACATACATAAAAAAAATGTTAAATTTTAGGAATCGATTCAGAATGTTCTGAAACGGATTTCCATGAAAAAAAAAATTCAAAAATTTTGAAGCCATTGTAATAGCTTATTAGCGAATTTTCAAAGAAAATTAAGTTATTACAATGGCACTTTTATTATGTATATATGTATATATGTATGTATGTATGGATGTATGTATGTATGTAGTATGTATGTATATATGTGTCACTACAGACGATATCTCCCCTTAGAATGCACTTAAAAATTTCAAACAAATTTAAAATGAGTTCGTTGGCCAGAATTTGTTTGAGTTAGGGGTCAAATTTTGACTATTTAGGGTCAAAAATAGCATAAAAAAAAACCTTTTTTTCCATTTCACCCCCCTTTTAAATGAGAATATGATAAAATTGTACATAACAACAATTACTGTACTGTATTTTTTTATTTATTTTTTTATTTTTTTTTATTTTTTTTTGTTTAACTGTTTCCCCAGTTGTTTTAACCTGTCAAAAGTATTTTGATTTTTTACATTAATTAAAGTATCAGTTAAGCAAAACTTAAAAGCGCATTTGGTTTAGTTGGTTTGGTTATTAATCTGGGGTTATCTGCGGGTTACTTTTGGTTTCATACAAATCAGATAAGTACTTGTTGAAGCTATTGCTGTAAATTAATGTATGTTTGTGCGCATTTGGAAGAGAACCAAGTTGGCGCTGAAGATCGATACTTATATGGGACCAACACAAACAATAGACTAATCATGAACTTACAACCAAATTTCATTAATCGGACGAGTAGTTTTTAAGGTATGGTGGTTCGCAAAAATTAAGCGACAGACAGACACGGAACCAAAAATGTTCCCTGTTGTCTGAAACGGAATTATGTCATGGAAATTTTTAAAATGAGACAAAATATTTTCGTTCGTTAGAATGATTAAATAGCTTCCTTTTCCTTCGGTAAGCTCACAAGCAAAAACTGTATTTGAAAGATATACAGGGTGGTCCAAAAGTCCCCCCCCCCTCTTAACTTTTGAACGGTTTGAGATATGAAACTTGGGGGATCTCTACCATGAAAAGGGAAATTTGTTTTCATACAATCGCCCACTAGGGGCAACCACCCACTTTGCCCCCANGACAACTGATGTATTTAAATTATAGATTAGTTAATCTACATTTAGAAATTATTATTTCAATTTTAACTTGTTTGTTTCTTTTACTGATGCATCACTATGGAAACTGTAGTGGATGTTATATGATATGTGTGAAGATGACATTACAGATTTAGAAATGAAAATAAAGTTAGTAAATGATATGTGAATTAGCACCAAGCTTATTTACGTGCGCTTTATCTTGGGCCTAGGGCAACACTGGAGGGAATCATGAGAGTTCATGATTCCCTTGTTTACTCATTACTCCCTGTTCCACCCGCCCGGGTGCAATGAGCTACTTCCCTCCCTGTAAACTAGGGAGAAAAGTTCACTTTTTCTGAAAATAATTTGAGTACTTATATTATAATGATGGAAGAGAAATGTGGAAGAGAAAAAAATTGACGCAGAAGAATAAAACCTTTATGGGACCAAAAAGGGGTTAATTATGACCTTACCATCTAAATTTCATTAAAATCGGACGTGTTGTTTTATGATAGTTGGTTCGCAAAATTTGTGGACAGACACGGGACAAAAAATGTTCCCTGATCTCTAAAACGGATTTCTGTCATGGAGTTTTTGAAATCGTAGAATTAAATGTTCGTTCTTCATAGCTTCTGTTACCTTCCATAAGCTCGGAAGCAAAATCTCCAGGAGGTATTGAGTTACTTACNCTGATCTCTAAAACGGATTTCTGTCATGGAGTTTTTGAAATCGTAGAATTAAATGTTCGTTCTTCATAGCTTCTGTTACCTTCCATAAGCTCGGAAGCAAAATCTCCAGGAGGTATTGAGTTACTTTCAAAATTAAAATAACTTACTTACTTACTTACAAAAGTAAAATAACAAAACCTGAAATTATGAGTTATATAGGAGAATATTATAGGATTTTTTAATAGGGAATACCATTTTTAAGAATGCAACATTCATTATACACTGGTATATCCAACAGGCATTTTTTTAAAAAATGATGACATCTCTAGTACATTTTCACTTCTAATACATATCACATATTTAATACATTTCCTTGGACAATATATAATTATAACTCGCAGACCATCTCACTATCTCACTGTTAAAGTAATGACTTCAAAACACAAGAAAGAATACACATATATTATGATTATGAGCTGTGCGTTTTATGTATGACACGATATGAAATTATGCAAAATGATATCCAACTATCTTGCTATATTAAATGTATAGTCAGGCACTTAATCATGTTCATTTTTAAGACATGCAACCATTTCATTTCTAATGTAAATTGGATAATTGAGAATCCCACATCCCACAGAAAGTAGTAAAGAAGAATGGTTTAGATAAGTGAAAACAAAGATTTAAAATTACAACTAACAAAATTATTTCTCAGTAATGGACATTATTCTGTATCTTTTAAATAATTCATTAACTGACTTTAAGTTATATTTTGATAGATGTAAGATAATTTTTCAATTAATACTACATTACGCGTCGAGTGTGGAAAGTAGCATTTTGCATGCGAGTGTGGAGTTTACACCCGAGCGACAGCGAGGGTAGTAAAACCACACGAGCAATGCAAAATGCCGTTTTTGCACGAGTTGCGTACCGTACTTTATCTACGGTTGTTAGATTTTAATAATAAATGCAGAAAAAAATAATAAACTTCCTGTATGTAAGCTCGTATTTCAGTATTTCTCTTTTGATAAAGATGATAAAGATTCGTTAGTTGTATTTTGTGCCGAATTAATTATTTCGGAAGGCGTATTATTCTCCTCGAATTCTTCATAATCACTTAAATCACTCATTGATTTTCACAAAAAAAACTCGATACAAACAGTTACTTTTATTAAATAAACATCAAATTAGTTAGGTTAAGTGTAAACAAACTCGCTAATCGTGTGTAAAGTTGATAATTCTTCTTCTTTACGTCACTAGAGTGGAAAAAAGAGGAATTGTTTAAAACAATGTGACACGCATGCGCAATTAATACAGGTGTGTAAAGAATCACTTTCTACGAATCTAAACAGAGATGTAATGTTTATATTACGTATCAATCTTAGATTAAATTATTTTACAGTAATGGACATTACTCTGAATCTGTTAAATAATTCATTAACTGACTTTAAGTTATATTTTAATAGATGTAAGATAATTTTTAAATTAAATAAAATGAACACTATGATGAGCAGCGAACAAGAACAAAGGTGATTTCATTTTGGATAAAAAAAAAGAACTTACCGAAGGTAACGGAAGCCATGTGATCTTTGTATAAGATGATAATAAATTATGTCTCCACTTTCAAAAATCCGTTCCAGACATCGGGGATTTGTGGTTCCGTGTCCATCTATTCCGTCTATTCCATCATTCTATCGCACAATTTTTTCGAACCAACATATCTCAAAGTACAGGGTGTTTCCGACCTAAACCGAAAAAAAAAATTGGGTGAAACTAGATCCAAAATGGAGCAAAACTCCACCAAGCTCACTTTTCTATCTCAATCCGTTGCCCAGATATGATTTTAGGTTTCTGTACAAAGTACAAAAAGAATCCTTGTATAACGGCTCTGTCTGTCCGTCTGTCCGTTGGTGTCGTTTGTCCGTTGGCTTGTTTCAATTCATAAACTACTATAGCTAGAAACATAAAATTTGGCACACAGGTGCATCTCGGCGTTTTATGCAACTGGACGCATTTTAATGTTTCTACACTTAATATTTTCAAGATGGCGGCCCGCCCAATATGGCGGGTGACTAAAAAAAAGTTTTTACTTACCATGGCATGTTATACATCAATTTAAAGGTCTTAAAGTGTAGAAAAATAATATGCAACTATTAAAATAACACATGTATTATTTTTAAGATGGATGCCAATATGGCGGGCGACTAAAAAAAAAGTTTTTATTTACCATGGTATGTTATACATCAATTTAAAGGTCTTGAAGTGAAAAAAAAAGAATATACAACTATTAAAATAACACATGTATTATTTTTAAGATGGATGCCAATATGGCGGACGACTAAAAATAAAGTTTTTATTTACCATGGCATGTTATAAATCAATTTAAAGGTCTTGAAGTAAAAAAAAGAATATGGAACTATTAAACCTGATAATTTTAACTAAGTCGTACAGAAACCGGCGATTGTCGCCTCACGTACTTACGTGAAACGCGCCTTACTTGTTTGTTAAAGATTTTTTTTTTAAAAAAACGTGTTTTTTCTAATAAAACCACAATTTCTCTACTTCAAGTCAATTATTTTTAAATGTTGACCATATTTTCGAAATCAGCGTTAAATTTCCTATAAAACTAGAGCATTTTTATTTTCGGGAATTATTAACTAAACACCGAAATAACAGTTCAAACGTTCAAAAATTAGAAAAAATAAAATTTCTTAATTTCTTTGAACGCTCACTATTTTCCTAGAAAAACTCTTGAACACTGTCAAATCTCACAAAAACTTCCTCATTTAATACTCTTTCGAACGGTATAAATAACATTGCGATTCCGTATCGATTTCATGGAGAAATTTA
>KZ651578.1:262071-272958 GCA_001010745.2 Gerris buenoi | reverse complement strand
AATTAAAATAATTATTTACTATAATTTTTGAGTAAATTTTACTCCATCAAACAATTATATTCTTGAAAACATTTTTATTACAATAATTATTAGTCAATATCTCAATATAAATTTTTAAATTTATTGTAAGGTCCAGAGAGAAACTTATTTAAATACAAAAAAAAAAAAAATATAAGATCTACTTTAATAAGTTTAAAACAAAATATATGAATTAAATTATAAATCGAAAATTTATATCAATGTAATTCTCTATAGTAAATTAATAACTTAATAATATTTAACATGATAATTACATATTAAGTTACATTGCAATGAAAAGTAAATTAAATGTTTTATTAATTTTAATTTTAATTGCCAAGAAGTATTCTATTATTTTAATTAATGTCCCAATCATGAATACTCATAATTTAATTATTTAAAAAATGTCAAAATAGGAACAACTCACAAATTCTCCAATTCGGGAGCATCAAATGTGTCCAATTTGGGAGCATCAAACGTGTCCAATTCGGCCCAGGGGATCAAAATCGTGTAGGAACCTCGGTGCCTTTCAACCTCAGTTACCGTGGTTAAAACCGGGTGGTTCCTTGCACAGGGTAGCACATCACAATGAGAAAAACAGAAATACTTCTTGTACTGGTCACTGGTTTATATTTCCACATTAATATATAAGATTTACACTATAATGTATAGTATTATATGTAAGGCATAATATGTTACATATTGAAAACATATAAAATAAAGCCAAGTGGACGTGTTGGCTGGTCTCTCCAGACTGAGTTTAAAAACTCCTCGTATTACCACGGCGAGACCGGTGCCGAAGTCCGTCAGATAAAGATATAAACATCTACACAATTTTATTCAAAACCTTAACACTAGATTTTTTTTTTCTGTCATATTATTACAATTCAATAATCACTTTTATATTTTTTATTGGTTTTTGATACCATTATTATGGACTTGGGATGTGTGTATTTGTGTATATTTACTATTATGGCTATAGAAAATTGAAGACGTCAAGCTATTTTGAAAAGATGCAAAAAAAGTCGGCATAGGTCAACCAATCCAAAAAAAACAAAACTTATCTTTCTTTAAAATGCAAAAAAAAGGTTAACAATTAAATGAATGCAAGCTATGTTGACTAGATGCTAAGAAGTTGGCATTGGCCGTATCAATCCTTCATTTTTTTAACACGTTCACGGCGGACCACCCCGGAACGTGGTGCTGGTCGGGTCAATAGGGCGAACCACGTTCCTGGAACGTGCTCTCCTTACACTTCTACCTTATTTCTAATACCTAGCCTCACGGTTCAGATTCTTTTAACTAGTTAGCCCTCTAGAGCGTCAGTTCTTAACCGGGGGGCCGCGGCCCCCCAGGGGGTATTGAAAGGTATTTAGGTACTATATATTATATTTGGAGATTTTAAGGGGGCCGTGGTTACCAAAAGGTTAAGAACCACTGCTCTAGAGCACATCTCTACAGTTCTACCCCACTTTTCGCTCTCGTCTAGCTTTTTCCGTTCTTTAATTATTGATACCTATATATACCTGACAGCCCCCNCTGCCGTAACCGATAACTATTCCCCAACTCCAAGCTTTCAATATCCATACACATTTAGCAAGTCAATTTATGACATTAGAACTAAACTGAGAATTAACGCTTATGATTATGTTATCGGTTACAGCAGAGAAAAATCATTCTTCCACGTAGCTTAGATGGTAAGAGCGTCTGTACTGGAAATGCGGAAGGCCTGTGATTCAAATCCCGGCGCTGGAGTCTATGTGTCCCAGTGTTAATAATAATTATAATTTGATTCAAATTAATTAAAACTTTTCGTAGTATGAAAACCACCAAAAACTTTTTTTTTTTTTAAACAACACTGACACCGCTATGAAGTGTTAAAGATTGCTAAAACTATTAAAGTGGACCTAAACTTTGTTAAAAACAATGTTTTTACTGATATCTTACATTCTGGGGATTCTTACCNATAATATTTGATAATAAACTATGTGGGCGGAATTATTTGGGAATTTGGAATTACTTTTGTGAGATAAAAATAAATTAGAGATAAAAGAAATCAGGGTGAGATGTCATGAGGTGTTATGGTTTAGAGCTCAGAGCTCAGTTTGATGTTCAAGTTATAAGTGTCAAGTTCCCCAGACCCAATAGAGTAAAAAAAATTATAATAATACCGCCGTATTTTTTTTATTTATTTTTTTAATACATATTTTTCACATTCACCTCATATTCATTTTTACCTCTGAAATGCATAAAAATGCTGTTTTGAGAGGTCGTATTTTCAAAATTTTCCGGGGGAGGACCTCCCCGGACCCCCCTACATACTTGTGCAATTTTAATGAAATTTGGATGGTGGCTCATTGGTCATCATGACCTCATATAAGTCTAAACCGTGAGCGTCTATATCTTTTTCTTTCACGTGCGCACAGCACATACCTACATTATTAATTTACAGCTATAATATCTTTAAAATTACTCATTTTTATTTTTATGAAATTTAGATAGTTTGTCGAAAGTAGCCCTCAGATAATCCCAGATTAATTTCAACCGTCTGCGCTCATTAAATTTTGCTACATTGTTACTTTATTTCATGTAAGCAATCAAATCATTTTGACTGATTTAAAATAANCTTACCGGGGGGGTTATGCTAGGTTATAACTGGATTTATTTTTAGGGCAGTGGGAGATGGACATCCCTGACTATACTTTTATGTTTATACAAAATAAATGTTAATATTAATATTGTGTTTTTAGGTTTAGGCGCCCCCAGATCGCTAGGAGTTCTCGGAGCACCACTTCCTAGTCCGAGGCTGATATCGACTCGAATCCACTCAGATTCCAGTTTCCCTCATACTAGATACTCACTAATGCTCATGCAGTTTGCTCAAATAACAGACCATGATTTAACCTTCACACCGGTTAATAAAGGTATTACATTTCATGTAATAATCTAAATTAATATATGTACCCATCTAAATAAATTTTTTTTCAAATGAATCAAAGGATCTGTCTCTCCATATTAATTATTTTCTAAATGTACCTCTAATACGATCGTAGTAAGAAGTACGGTTTGTGTTATTGTATAATTTCTTATTGATAGTCAGGGTCTAAAGGAAAAATTAAAGACTCACTTTTGCAATATTTCGACCCCTCTTTGGGTCATCTTCAAGCTGAATAGAAAATAACTGTCTCATTCTGATTAAATTCTTTGTAATATAACCTTGGTGGTTATTTTCAATCAGAGTTAAGATCAATTTGTTTAAAATTCCGTAGTTAATCTATGTCTGTCAATATTGGTGGTAGGTGTAGATATATGTGTAAAATGTCACAACTTAACACTTGCTAGATTAAAGGTAATATAAATTAACCCAATTTTCATAAGGTGTCTATATGAGGTGTCTAAATTCTGTTAATTGAATATGGGGTGAGAGCCAATGAGAGAACAGGATCTTAAAATCCTAAGGTCCTCATTGGTTCCCCACTCCATTTTTTTACTTGCTTGGGCTGTTAACGCAGTAAAACTTATTTGGCACCACGTGTAAAGTGATTTTTTGTTAAAAGGAAAAAATTAGAAGTTGGTTAACCTAGATGTAGGAACCTCGGTGCCTTTCAACCTCAGTTACCGTGGTTAAAACCGGGTGGTTCCTTGCACAGGGTAGCACATCACAATGAGAAAAACAGAAATACTNCTATTGGGGGGCGCATTTTCAAAAGTTGCGGGGGGCGCCGGATTTCTTAGTTACGCAACTGGACTAACATACTGAATAAGTGCCAGAAGTAAAAAAAAAACAATAATAATCTGTTGAGAAATCTGCAGGCGGGGGGGGGTACATTTTATAAGCTTTTGGGGGGCGCATTTTCAAAAGTTGTGGGGGAGGGGGGCCCCGGATTTCTTAGTTACGCCACTGATTATATTATATTTAATACTTTATTTCCGTATCCAAGTCAAAAATGAAGGATGTCGATGTAACATTGAGTGCAATACAACAAGTTTTGACGTATGTTTACTCTTACCGTGTAGACTATACACCTGGGCGATAGTTGTGTGATGTAGACTGACATGATAGTTCTACCCTGGAAGAACTATCACCGTGTAAACAGACCTTTAAACCATTAAAACACCGTTTGTAAGTAAGACTCCATCTTACTTACGAACCTCAACAAACAATAATTATTAAATTTACAGGTTACATAAGTAGTGGCAAGTAGTGAAATAGTTATGTTCTAATTCTAGGGTACTTATCTTTATATTTTATTTTGAAAATATTTTATTGAAGTTAATTAAATCAAGCACCCTGAAGAATTTGTGCTTTAGCTATACATTTGAATGTTTCAATTTGAAAAAAAAAAAAAAAAAAAACCCTTTTATTACACCTAAAAGCTATGACCAGACTCCCTCGAAAACCCTTTATTGATCCAAACAATCTATAGTTGAAAAGCGTCAGAAAATTAGCCAATATGGCCGAAGGTTTAGAGAGGGATAATACTACCTAATTAGTTTTCTGTCTGTGCGGTTCCCTTGTTATGCGCTAATGTTCCTCTAATTGCCATCGGCCATCGGCATTGTACAATCGATTCAAAACCCTACTAAACCTGTAGAACTGTGATGAAAACACAAGAATAGAAGGAATAAATTATTATGATTATCTCGTTTCAAATAAAACCTTCGTTCAATTAGCAAACATTACTCAACAGTAACGTGTTTTACAGTATACGGTTCAATAGCTTTAGCTTCGTTTAAATTATACTAGAATTTAGTTAAACCCACGTATCTAACTGGATATGCAAGCTTATAATGTTTATCTACATACAAACACTAAATTAGAAACTATAGTTTATCTCATTCATCGAGGTAGATACTTAAACTGGGGTTATTTACTCTATCGAGGTAACTAAACTAGGTTATTTACTAACTCTAAGTGAAATTTTTAAGGCCCAACGTACACAGAACAGGTAAGTGGGCAGAGGCGAGGTGCAGGCGAGACTAGACGTTAGGGAGCACAAAAAAAAGTCGCCGAAGACAGTCACTCGGAAGAACTCGGGAATCATCCAGCCTATAGATTATTCCGNTTATTTTATTTCCAATACATAAATGGTATGTACCTAGGTAAACTCTTTCCCTATGGCACCTTATTTTCTTGGGTACATACTTATTGGTTTGTACCCAAGTAAATAAGTACCAAAATCTCATCTATCTAATACTTTCTTGAGCTTTACACAGTTTCTTAATAGGTATGTATTATATTTCCAGGTTATGATCCAACCTGTGATGTAACCATAATGAATGAATTTTCATCAGCTGCTTTCCGATTTGGACACAGTCTTTTAAGGCCACACTTTAGAAGAGTTACACCTGATTTCGTACAAAAAGAACCTCCAGTTCGACTAAGAGATCATTTCTTCAATCCACAAGTAAGAATAGTTATAGATTAATAATTATTTTTATACTAAAGAATATTAATAACATAAGTATGCATTTTTTGATTCCAGCAATTCTTTGTAAAGTTGTCACAAAAAAAAAACTTTTTAAATGTGAGTATTACTATACTCTATTTACAATTAGTATTAACTTTTGTCAGCGTGGGAAACTAAAAAAAAGTGGAGGGGAGCCAATGAGAACGCTGGATTTTGAATTCGAGAAGGTCGGACCAACTGGACAAATAAAAATGTCACTGGCCCCACCCCTCCCTCAGGCCTAGTGGCTTTATTTTTTTCCCCAGAGAGGTTGGCCAATCTGTGTGTCACTCAATTTCCCGCACTGTCAACGCACTAACTCTAGTTGTTCCATTACTGTAGTCGAGGTATAAAGATCCTTGGGCCACAACTAAGGAACCTATGACCTATGGCCTCAACAAACTATAGAAAGGAGAAAATGCTTTAAAAAAAAAGCATAGGGGGTAGGTCTGATTGATGGAGCAACTTGCTCCATCAGAATTTTTGGGGGGAATTTAATTTTGGGATATTTTTTTCAAAGATTGGGGAGGATTTTTTTATATATTGCAAGTGAATCATGCAGTTTTTGGGGATTTGTGCCATGGACCTAGGGGGGATGGACATACCTAATAGAGAGAAACTGTTACAGTTGCAATTTCATTTTACTCCACAAATTATATAATTTCACCAAAGAATTAAGTTATTTAATATATTATTTTTAAAATAAAAGAAATTAGTGTAAAAATGTGGTTATCCACTGGTGGAAACCAATAAGGACTAAGGCCTAAATTCTACCCAAACAGGGGAGACATGTTCCAAACTGATGACTATTCCAAGTCAGTAGTCTTGTAAAGAAATAAGGAACTTACATATAAATTTAAAAAACATGTAAACAAGCCAACGAGTAAATAAACTAATAAACAAGTAAACAAGCTAATGATCAAACTAACTATTATGAGTAACTTGGACCATATTATCAGGTTTTTGGTTCCTAACTATAAATGCTCCTTTTTATACGAGGGGCAAGTAAAAAAATAAGGTTCCCACATTTTTTTCAGGTGTAAGGAATTTTTTATTGCAATAAATAAGTATACCATCTGAAAGCTTGTACTTTAAACTATTTTTCTACATAGTCACCAGATTTTTCTACGCATTTTTCCTGACGAGTTATCCACTTCTAAAAACTTGCTTTGAAGAACTCCGCCGCCAGGCCACCGATGAACTTGGTGACCGCTTCCTTTACCTCTTTATCTGTACTGAAGCGTTGTCCACTGCCCACCCTAGTGTTGCTTCAATTTCGGAAACAAGTGGAAGTCGCTGGGAGCAAGATCAGGGCTGTAGGGGGCATGATCAAGCATTTGAGGACATCAAGCAATTGCAGTACAGATGAAGAGGTGAAGGAAGCGGTCACCAAGTTCATTAGTGGCCTGGCGGCGGAGTCCTTCGAAGCGGGTTTTCAGAAGTGGATAACTCGTCAGGAAAAATGCGTAGAAAAATCTGGTGACTATGTATAAAAATAGTTTAAAGTACAAGCTTTCAGATGGTATACTTATTTATTGCAATAAAAAATTCCTTACACCTGAAAAAAATGTGGGAACTTTATTTTTTACTTGACCTACGTACATTTATATTTATGAATTTCAACTATCCTCTAGAAATATTTTTATATTTTTTTCTAATTATTTTAATTTCAAATGTGTCCACAAGGTGTACACGTAGTAAGAGTTTTTAAGTTTAAAGTGACTTAAGAGGTGTAGTCCCAATTTTTTTATTTTTGTTTTCCAGGGGATAATAGAGCAAGTGAACAGCCAGCTTTGGGATCTCTCCATACATTGTGGCTTCGAGAACATAATCGGTAAGCCAGTATCAACTACATATGAGATATACAGCTAATCTTTAAATTATAAAGGTCAATTCCCTAAAGTTGACTACTTTTTGTTCATAATAAATAAAAAAAAGGTTACTTTTACCTCTAGTGTTGCTCGAGAATTATCAACGCTGAATCCTCACTGGCGAGATCAGACACTTTACCAGGAAACACGGAGGATACTCTCATCTCTGTACCAGCACATCGCTTTCAATGAGTTTCTACCGAGAGTTCTCGGCTGGGACGCCATCAACAAGTACGGTCTCGATCTCCTGCAACAAGGGTATTACAACGGTAAGATGAAGGAAAATAATCATACTTAAATTTGAACGTAGCAATAATACCTCTGATATCCCAAGTTGCTCAACTAATCCTAAAGACATCTCTGGAATATCCTTTTGTCCAGATTTTATCCTGCCCATAATCATTGGTTCTTAGGTTTCCCTATGGTTATCCCATTTTGGATGCCTCATTGGGTCATCCTAAATCCCAAGAATGTCTTACGGAATGTCCTAAGCCTTAATGAGATAAATGATTCTTCAGAAAAATTATTCCAAAGAAAATTTGGATGAAATAATCACTCTCTAGCTAGTTTGCTATATTTAGAGGACTGGTAATTCAAAGAAAAAAAATGTATACAGTCGGACCTCTATACAACGAACTTCTATACAACGAAAATCTCTATACAACAAATTTGTTTATGTCCCACAATTTCCCAAATCTCTATACAACAAATTTTTTTATGTCCCACAATTTCTCTATGTAAAGTGTTTCTATAGTAAAAGAAATTCTATATAACAAAATTTCTGTACAACCAATTTTTTTCTGGAACCATCAGTTTCGTTATATGGAGGTCCAACTGTATTTTCATTGCAAAAAAGGTACGAGGAGGGGGAGATGGCAGACGGTTGTGTATCATGTGTACACTTCCAGAACTTTCATTCACCTATCAGACAAAACTGTCGGAGTCTGTATGCAGCTCTCAGACAGTTTTGTCTGGCGCTTTATTTGACTTATGGTATGCTGCACCTCCGTTTACTTCAAGATAAGACAAAACAGTCTGCAGACAAAAAGTCTATAGTCCAGGTGCTCTTAGATTTTTTTTTAATTCTTACTCACTGGCTATTCAATGACAACTAATTGAAAAAAATAATTCAAAAAGTTATTATTGTTGAATTATTTGTTCAAACGAGGTTGAAACAGCATCTAAGAGTGCAATTCGAGTTGAAAAATCAAATTATAAATATCAAAACTTTTAAACGCTAAAAGATCACTTCCTTACTCCTAAACTCTCCTGTTTAAAATCTCAGCACTTGTTTACTTGGGTACATGCCTCCAATTCACCTCAAAAAATGAGGTGAATTTGTTTTTATCCGTCCGGGTAGACTTAAATTGGTACTCGGATGGATTAATAAGGGTTTAGCATAAAAAAAGTGTTTTTAAATTTCCTACTCCAAAGTAAATCCCTGATCCCAAAATAGATTGACTAATGGAATTTGTTGCATAAGTGTGATGTTCCTTTGTCTCATACATTAGACTTAATGTCCCTTTGTCTTATTTGATTGTTAGGCTAACAGATATTGTCACTTAACATTACAGAAGTGTGATATTCCTTTGTCCCATTGTACATTGTACAAAATATTAAATTTTCTTTATTGCTCCAATTTCTGAAATATATCTACATAAATATATAAAAAAAAAAAATGCCATTTTATTTTACTTACGCGGGAACCATTAAAACATCTCCTACTTCGTTATCCTTTCAGTCAGTAATATGACTTGTTTCATATTAATGCCTCAACTTTAAGTTTATCCATGTCTTTGTCTTAGAAATTGTAATTTTTTCCAACCTTCCAGATTTTATTTTATTCAAAATTAATTATGTCATTAAAAAAAGATTTCTTTGACTTGTCATTGTCATTTCTGTCAATAAAAATAATTGCCCTAGGTATGTACCCAAGTAAACTCCTGCCCTATAGCACCTTATTTACTTGTGTACATACCTTCGATATGTACCCAACTAAACTTCTACCTCTATTACGCCTTGTTTACTTGGGTACATCCTTTTTTCTTTTCTTTTCTTCCCCCTTCTTAACCCAATACAAAAGCCCCACTGCTTTTCAACATCCCGATTAAGTTTGTCTATTAATTTATTTTTATTTTATTTCCAATACATAAATGGTATGTACCTAGGTAAACTCTTTCCCTATGGCACCTTATTTTCTTGGGTACATACTTATTGGTTTGTACCCAAGTAAATAAGTACCAAAATCTCATCTATCTAATACTTTCTTGAGCTTTACACAGTTTCTTAATAGGTGTGTATTAAATTTCCAGGTTATGATCCAACCTGTGATGTAACCATAATGAATGAATTTTCATCAGCTGCTTTCCGATTTGGACACAGTCTTTTAAGGCCACACTTTAGAAGAGTTACACCTGATTTCGTACAAAAAGAACCTCCAGTTCGACTAAGAGATCATTTCTTCAATCCACAAGTAAGAATAGTTATAGATTAATAATTATTTTTATACTAAAGAATATTAATAACATAAGTATGCATTTTTTGATTCCAGCAATTCTTTGTAAAGTTGTCACAAAAAAAAAACTTTTTAAATGTGAGTATTACTATACTCTATTTACAATTAGTATTAACTTTTGTCAGCGTGGGAAACTAAAAAAAAGTGGAGGGGAGCCAATGAGAACACTGGATTTTGGATTCAAGAGGGTCGAGCCAACTGGACAAATAAAAATGTCACTGACCTCATCCCTCCCTCAGGCCTAGTGGCTTTATTTTTTTCCTCATTTAGTTTGGCCAGTCTGAGTGTCAAAAGTTAATACTAATTGTAAAATAATTGCAAGATAAAAATAACTTTTTATATACTACTTTTTTAAATTTTCTGTCATAAATCATAAATTTGAAACCTCTCAAAATGAAGATTGTAAACATGGGATATGCAAAAACAAATAAAATAACTTGTGGATTTTTTCCAAGCTAACTTTCCTTAAAGCATAATTTGCTAAAAATGCATTAAATTTTGATGAAAGATGAATAAAAGTATTAAAATAATGCATTGTCATCGTGTCCTGAGCTATTCTAAAAGTTTCAGATGTCTAGCTACTCGGGAAGTTAGTTAAAAATAGATTGCAAGATTTGTTCTGGACTAACAAACAAACAAGAAAGCAAGCTAATAAAAACGTAGTAAAAAGAGTATAAAGTGTTCATTATCGTCAAACTGTAATCTGTGCATTTTTTTCTTTTAAAAACTCATAAACCACTTTAAATAGGTTTGGTCACTTTTTAACTAATTTATTTAAGAATAAAACTAAGAAAGTTTTATATTTTAGATTCTGTACCAGCCTTCTATGATAGATGATCTAATTCTGGGACTGATTGATACACCGATGGAAACCTTGGATAATTTTATAACCAAAGAAGTCACTGAGCATTTATTTGAAAATAAAAGCATTCCATTTTCTGGAATGGATTTAATTGCCCTAAATATACAGAGAAGTAAGTAATATTTTTATTTTATTTGTTATTATTATTAATTAATTATTATTTTATTATTA
>KZ651578.1:250693-260767 GCA_001010745.2 Gerris buenoi | reverse complement strand
AGATATAAAAATTTCCACAACAAACTTGAACCCCACAACAACCCTCTTGTTCACGCCCTTTCCTCACCTCATATACCTTCAAACCCACCCAGAAGACTGAAAAGAACATGGCCAAGAGATCTTCTAAGAATCAACTGAAGAAAATTATAATGTACACTATCTAAACAATGTATATGCAAATACATATGCATAATAATGTTACGGAGTGCCACCACTGGGTGAACACCTGACCATGTTAAATCAAAATGCTAAAAATTGTATTTCTCTTAACAACACTTATTAAAACAAAAAAACTTTGTAGTTGAAGTGAACAATAAACTAATGAAAAAAAAAAGTCATGTAAAAAAATAATCTGCCAATTAATGTGGCACATAGCTTCCACCTGTTCTATGTTGTATACTTTAATTATTGTATGTTAAAAATCTACTATTGTCAAAATTATATTAAATAGTTTAATTTATTTTTGTTAATTTTCTCCCATTTTTTATATCTATCAAATTTTAATTTTTAATTTTTGCATTAAAGTATAAATTTAGTAAAATTTAAGGAGCGCAGTCGGTAGCAATTAATCTGGGGCTATCTGGAGACTATTTTCGACAAACCACCCAAATTTCTTAAAAATCAGATGAATGCTTTTAATGGTATTATAGGTGTAAATAAATTTAGGTGTTTGTGCTCATGTGGAAGAGAAACAAATAGGAGTAGAAAGATAAAAGAACATATGAGACCTAATTTTAACTTACAATCTAAATTTCATTAAAATCTGACGAGTAGTTTTTATGAGAAAATTGAGCGACAGACAGACAAGAAAGCGAAAATGTTCCCTGATGTCTTAAACCGATTTCTGTCTTGGAATTTTTGAAATCAGAGACCTTTTTTTGTTCTTTAGAACGATCACATAGCTTCTGCTACGTTTGGTAAGCTTGGAAGCAAAGACTATTTAAAAGAAGGGGAGGGGAAATCAAATAAATTGGACAATAATGAGTTGTAATAGCTTACCATCATTAAAGTACATGAAAGACACAAGGAAGCTATGTGCCACACTAATTTTCAATTATTAAAACATCAGACAGCTTTTATAACTATTAATAATCCATTCATTCAGCCATAATTTTAATTTTTGACTTTTTAATTTTTTTTTTTTTTATTTTAGTCCCGTTCGACAGCTCAATGGGTCAATATTATAAAATGTTTTAATCTGTATTGTTACCTGTTGATTAGGTCGAGATCACGGGGTAGGAGGATACACACGATATCGTGAAGCTTGTGGTTTACCCAGGCCAGCAAGTTTCCAAGACCTGCGGGACACGACGCACCCAGATCAAATAACACGTTTAGCTGAAGTCTACCAACACGTTGATGACATCGATCTATTCCCCGGAGCTATGAGTGAAGGCCCTCTTAGAGGAGGAGTGCTTGGACCTACGTTCGCTTGCATTGTTGCAAAACAGTTCAACAAGATCAGAAACTGCGATAGATTCTGGTAAATTAACTAAAAAAAAAAAAAAAAAACCATTCTCACGTATAGTGATATTGAATTTAAATCCTATTTATCTCATTTAATTAATTTATTATTCATAATGTTTATAAATTGTTAATGATCTGGTTGTTTTTTGTATTTAGTTGGTTATTTGGTTTTTTTATCTGGTTGTTAAAATTTATTTGTTGGGCGGGGGTGCGGCGCTTCTAAATCTAGTGCTCAAATTTCTCTCATCGATTTCGTCTCAGGGTATGATTTTTCTAAACAGGTATGTCAAATTTCATTAAAATCTGCCGATTTGGCTAAATACGTCTTCACAGAACCAACTTGTTTAAAAACCGCTTTTTTGAACTTAAGGGACCTCAAACGTGAAAATCCACCAAAATAGAATTTGTATGCTAGGACAATAATTTGTATGCTTGACAATAATAATGTATAGAAAAGGTTTCTTTACCTATGATTAGGCATTCTTCCTTAGTAAAATCTCATGGAGAGAGGGAATATCTTCATTGATGGCACAAATTTCTCGCCTTCGCCAACTATCTTCATATCAATGTGATATCGTAAAAAATTAACTTCGATGAACAACGCATATATTTTTTCCGTGGTAGGCTGTGAAATAGTAACTTTAGAGCCTAAAAAACATAGCTAAAATCTATTATTTTATCTTTGGGGCCCCAAAGATATCAGTTAGAAGATAAATAATGCAGGAAAGCTTAAAAGATAAAAAAAAGATAAAAAAAACTTAATTTTTTTAATTCAAAAATGTATAATCAACGATTCTCTAGGATTCTCAAGTACAACTAGTTAATATAGTTTGTTTATAAATCATTGCCAAGGTAAACCACATTTATTCTAGAAAAATAAATATTTGTTTTGATTCATAGATCTTTAAATAATTATATTAACTTATCTAAATAAAGACAGACAATTTTATTAGAACTAAACTATAGTAATATAAGAAGAAAAGTGTCTCGGCACAACTGTCACTTTTTTTTAATAATAAAGAGTGACAGTTGTAAGAAAAATTAACATTTTCTTGGATTTTCTCCGCAGATAGAGATGAAGAAGATTTAAGACGTGAAAGTAATAAATGGAATCAGGTAATTAAGAATTGAAGAGTCCAGGAAAAGATGTTCGAAATGAGTTTCGCAGCTGAACGTCGTTACTTTTTAATTTCTTATATTTCCCTTAATCTTAACAAGGGTTTGACATCTCGCTTTTCCCTTTTAAACTCCTTTTCTTATTATTAATAATCTTCTTCTTTTTTAATAACATTGGGCTTGAAATTAAAGTGAAACCATTAAAAATGTCTTTTATTTGCAATAATTTTCATTCTTGAAAATGTGTTTAACAAATGACTTCTTGCTTCCGAGCAAACCGAAGGTAACGGAAGCTATGTGATCGTTCTGTAGGACGAAAATATTTTATGTCTCTGATTTAAAAAAATTCAAGACAGATTTCATCAATTACATCATAGAACATTTTTGGTTCCGTGTTGAACCAAAAATGTAAATGAAATGTCAATTATCTTGAGACAAAGATCCTATCGTCGTCATTATGAAGGCAGGGATCCATTAGTCGATTTGAGGAACAGGGTTCTGTCAACCTTGCAACCTGGCAAGGTTGCCTGGCAAGGTTGGAACAAATTTGTGGTCTTTTTTCAGTTGTGAAGTTTTCTATGATTCATTTCCTCTGTTAGAATCCGAAAAGAAAGTTAAAATAAAATCAATAGCAAAGAAATTAATTACAACTCTCAACCCCTTCGCGACTTTTAAAACACCCCAATATAATATTGTAGTCATGATATATCACGTAATAAAGCAAAAAAAAAATAAAAAAAAAAAAAAAAANATTAATAATGATACTAATATATAATAAGGTTAAAAATAGTTGTAAAAGCTTATAATAGAATAAAAAGAGGAAAAAACTATAAAATGCATACAGAACTCTAGTAAACAATCTTATATTATGAGCCAGAAGCAGGATAACCTGACGAACAATAGTTCAGGGCGCATGACGTCACAGCAACCTTTGTCACCTTTACATAACCTCTCTGACGCGACGTATTGTGCCAACTTTAATCTTATTGACTGTAGATTTTATTATGCTCTAAAGGGGTGCCCTATTGACATTGGTACATTGGATCTGGGGACCCCCTGGCATGAAGGGCCTGCCTGCATTGCGGGCCCATAGTTACGCCACTGTAAAGTACTAAATTAGAGCTCACTAAAAATTAATAATAAAACTCACAACATCGGCACAGTAGCATCTCTCTGGAAGATTGATAGTCAGCATCGGCTGGGGACTCCTTGTATCCCAAAACTATAAATAAATAAATAATAATAATAATAATAAATAAATAAATAAATACAGACAATCATACTAGTAAAGAGCGACCATGATCCACTTATTTTGGTGGACAATGTGATTTTCATGATCCTGAGTACAAAATTAGTTAGAAGATCTAAAATCATGTTAATATTAGTTTGACACTCTCTAAGGAACTACTTAAAATCAAAGAAATATTTCATTTTAAATCAAATTATAATCATTATTAACACTGGGAGACAGACAGAGAAAAACAGACTCCAGTGCCGGGATTTGAACCACGGGCCTCTGAATTTTGATTTAAATTAATTTAAATTTTCCGTAGTATGAAAACTACCAAAAACTTAAAGATTGAATTTCGAATTGATTGTACAAGGTACAGGTACTAATTGAGTGCTTTATAATCATAAGCGTTAATTCTCGGTTTAGTTCTTATGTCATAAATTGACTTGCTAGATGTGTATGGATATTGAAAGCTTGGAGTTGGGGAATCGGTTACGGCGAATGGCAGAAAAGAATCATTCTTCCGGGTAGCTTAGTTGGTAAGAGCACTGTACTGGAAATACAGAGGCCCGTGGTTCAAATCCCGGCGCAGGAGTCTGTTTTTCTCTGTCTGTTTCCCAGTGTTAATAATAATTATAATTTGATTTAAATTAATTTAAACTTTCCGTAGTATGAATACTACCAAAAACTTAAAGATTGAATTTAGAAATATTTTAATAACTAACCTATCAAGTATAATGTAACTTTTCTTGTATAGTGCTAACTTTATCTATTCAATGGGACAGAAAACTTTTATGAAAACATTTTTTTAGTAAAACCAACACTGACACCGCTATGAAGTGTTAAAGAATGCTAAAAACATTAAAGCGGACCTACATGTTTAAAATAGAGAAAACAACATTTTTACTTATATCATACATTCTAACCTAAAAATTGTTATAATACTTCATACACATTGTCTTAAGTACAATTGAAACAGGCATATAAAATTTCAACCTGATACATATGCAGAAGTTTTTGTAAAGTGAAGTGATATATTTTAAATGGAGTAGGCATCAGAGTAAGGAAATAGTCCTGTTCCCTTACTCAACTAAAACTATCCTCTTTAGCTATCGACTTATCATGATTAACTATTTACTCAATATTTACTTTATTTTTATTGCAAGACAGACGCTCGCTTCAATGATAAAAAAAAAAGTTTTTCTTTTAATTTTGCCTTAACTCCGCTAAGTACAAATTGTTAGTTAGTTTTAATTTTGTCTCTTTTCTAACTCCACCATGTATAATTATTATTAATCATCGAATACTTAGCAGTATGATTTTATAATTATTAATATTTAATGAAAAGCGTAAGGAACTTCTAGGGTGTCCAATGACACCCATTTTTTCATGTAATATTTGACCCCAAGGGGTTGGGTAAAAAAAATAAATAAACTATTCTTAATTAAATACTAGGGTGCTCCGACCCCTACCCGCTTCACTTGTCAACCCCCGAAAAGCAGTCGAGAGGCCCTCTAGAGTGAAGAATTAAAATTGATCTCATGATTCTTTTCAATGTTGACAAAAACACACATGCTGTAAAATATCACGTTACCTATAGAAAGTACTGATGACAATACTATGAGAAGGACTGATTTAGCGGTATTTTTTTTGCAAGGTGTGTGCATAGTTATGGAATGAGAAGGGTGAGGTGAAGATGCGTGAGTATAGTGTAGGACAGCGGCTGTGGTAGTGGGGGTGTGTGCACTACTATCCCTTTCCTTGTCTCTCTGATTTTCTTATATACCTACTCTCAAGTTCAGTCAGAATGTCACTCCCAAGATCCCTCTTTTCCCCCCCGGACTTACCCCCCTTCTCTCCTAACTCGCTCTTTCACACAGTTTTGTATATCACTCTCACTGAACTTGTTTGTTTACAAAACTTTTTTAATATAATAATATAGATAGAAATCAGTATTGTTAATTAAATAAATCAAGTATTATTAATTAACTAAATCAAGTATTCTATATTCTCAACCATTTTTTTTTCTGTTTCAGCATGTCTGTCAATCCATCAAAATAAGAAATTGCATGGGTTTACTGACATCGTACAACTCAGATGAGATCGCAGCTGACATGGTGTGCATGGTACAGTGCCTCTACATATTCAAAGCCGAGAAGGAATTAACGGAGAAAAATGAAACGCACAGGAATCTTATCAGATGACACTGAAAACAAAATAAAAGAGTCTGCAACCAATGAGATAAGACAAAAATAATAAGCTTTAAAAGAGATAATAAAGGCTATGATAAATTAAATTAGTTTTTTAGAATCGGACAATTTTAAAAGGTACCGGTTCATTCGATTAAAACTGATATAAAATTTTAAATTCAAGCCTAAAAAAAGTTTTATAAAAAAAAGGCTGCCATAGATATTTAGTCTTTTATAAAAAAATAGATATTATATTTTTTCCCCTAAACAATTTATTGTCAGAAAAAAAGATGCTATACTTAAATATAATATAAAAAATGCAGCTTTTTAAAAAGTCTTAAACCAGAAACTTCAAAATGCAAAAAATGAAAAACATCCAAGTTATTAGCATAACAGTTGTTGTAATATTTAAATGGATATTAATTTAAGAATTAAACCACAAAATTAAAGTTACCACCGAAAAAAATTAAAAATTTATAATAAAGTTTGTGTTTAAATAGACCTATATTGAATGTAAAAAACAGTTTCCAATTTTTGTCTTACTGCCGTTGTTTTCGAAGCCACAACAATCGCTGCTGAATGTTCATAGTGGTGTTTTTTTATTTAGAAAGGCCTTAATGGTATTATGGCAAAGTATAAAAAATATATTTTCCTGAAAAGAAGTATTATTTAAATAGGATAACTAACAATTGACGTGCCGATGTCTGTTCTAAGTCCTTTAAATAAAAATACAGTATGTCCACGGATTGAGTTGCCTATACGTGAAAATTAAAAAAAAAATTCAATTTCCGAAGAAAAGTCTCTCTTCATGAAATCTCCTGCTTGATCTTAAATGAAGATTTATAGTATTCATTTTTGTTTAAAATGCACCCTGTACCCAAAAAGTACAATTTCCTAAAAACGTACAAGAGTAAACCTGTCCAAATTTCGACTGAACAATAAAAAAGTATTCTTTATAATTTCTTTAAGATATTATTCCAAATTTATTTTTCGTATAAAAAAGTTCGATAATAAATGTCAAAATCCCCCCCCCCNTTTTTTTTAATTTACACGTATAGGCAACTCAATCCGTGGACATACTGTATATTATGCCAAAACCAACTCTAATTTGTCCAACGAATAAACCACAAGTGGCAAAAAATTAACATACTTTATTGTATTTTGTAAATAATTTATGTTCCTGTTTCAAAATTTTAAATATTATTGATATTTATAGCAGCAAATATTATTAAGTTTATTGTTAATACATAATATTATTATTAATAATTTATAAACAAAAAAAAAATCAAAAGTTGATAAGAAAAACTCAATTTTAAGTTAATCAGTTACCAGTATAAGTTAACCAAGATTTTTTTTATTTTTAATTATGATTAATTGTATTTAGATGTAATCTATTAATTTAAGCTAATACTGATTAATAGCTATTGAATAATTTGCAAATATGCTTTTAATTTTATAAATTTATACAAAGAAAAATAATAATTTGAGAGACTCCATGCACAGTGGGTCCTCAAAATTCAAGGGAATATTTTTTTACTTCGTATTACCGTAAAATCTCATGCATTATAAGCAAAATTGTTACCTTTTTTTTCTTCTAAATAGAGGTACCCAAGTAAAACAAATTTACTTGTTTGCCATTATAATAGGTAAATGAAAAATAACAATAATTTGACGACTTGGTACACTACATGTAATAAAATAAGAATGTATATGTTTCTTATAATAGTACATTACTCGTCGTGGTGTCTACACCCGAGCGATAGCGAGGGTAGTAAAACCACACGAGCAATGCAAAATGCCGTTTTCGAACGAGTTGCGTACCGTACTTTATCTACAATTGTTGTAATAATAAATGCAGAAAAAAATAATAAACTTCCTGTATGTAAGCTCATATTTCTCTTTTGATAAGGATGACATCAATTCGTTAGTTGTATTTTGTGCCGAATTAATTATTTCAGAAGGCGTATTATTCTCCTCACATTCTTCATAATCACTTAAATCACTCATTGATTTTCACAAAAAACTCGATACAAACAGTTACTTTTATTAAATAAACATCAAATTAGTTATGTTAAATGTAAACAAACTCGCTAATCGTGTGTAAAGTTGAAGAATTCTTCTTCTTTTCGTCACTAGAATGGAAAAAAGCGGAATTGTTCAAAACTATGAGACACGCATGCTCAATTAATACAGGTGCGTAAAGAATCACTTTCTACGAATCTAAACAGAGATACAATGTTTATATTACGTATCAATCGTAGATAAACTAATTTTCTTTTAAAATAAATTACACTTCACACTTGATTTCATCATATTATCTATAAGAGTTCTATGTTTTAGATAATAATTGAGTTATAAATTTCGTTTTTTGTGTTTTTCCCTGCATTATTTAAATTGTGCTTTCTTCGCCAAGAGTAATATGACTCCAAGAAGGTGTTATAGAGCACTGAAAAACTAATTAGTACGGACTAAATCTAAATCAAATTGGTTTTTTCCTCCCAAAAAATGTCTAAATAACAATAAATTGAGTGTACACAGTATAAAGACTGTGTACAATGCGCACAAGCATAAAATTATGTCCGAATTTCAGGTGCGTATTATAAGCAAATTTTTAATTTATGCCAATGCGTAGTACATGCAAAATTTTACGGCATGTACTTTTCAAATGATCAAGATTAGATACCTATTTCAAATCAGAAAGGGAAACACTAATCAATTTTTAAAATGGTGGCTGTTACCCTCACTATTGTTAACTTTTGCCAATAAAGAAATTGATTAAAAAAAACACTAATCACTTCGACTCACTGAAAATTTTGAGATGTCAATATTTGAGTTACCAAGATTCCACTGAATTATGGAACACATAGAATTCATAAATGGTAAAATAAATAGACGAGTTTGTTGTTAAATTCGACGGAGTATTGAATTGGTTATTTTTGAATAAATCTTGTAATTTGTATTAAAATACTTTTAAAAAAAGTTTCTTTTTGACCAAGCCATCGTGGAAATTATATTCTTACAAAGAAATTGTGAATTAATTGAATCAGATACTGATAATCCACAATAATAAACATTTAAATTAATGAAATATTAATTTGTTTTGAAAAGAAAGTTATAAAATTAAATGAATAAAAAAATAATTATATAAGATAAGAAGAAAGTTTGAAATTGTACCTAATTTAGCTTTGTATAATAATCAATAGACTTTATCTATAGAAATGTTTTATTTGTATATTTGTTTTTTGTAATATTTGTTATAAAAAAAAGGAATATTATACGATATTCAAAATCAGATTGTGTTTTATTTAAAACTCTCAAACCAATTATTATAAAATAAAGATTTTAAATAAGCTATTTCTTCATAATATATCTTCAAGAAAGGAAAATTAATTAATAATTTATGAGATAATTTGATCATAAAGATATATTTTATATAATCGAGTAGAGTCCCGATGGCGACGACTCACCTCTAAATGATTTATAACGTTAAAAATTGGTGAGCCATAAGCTGGGATTGAACCTGTGACCGTACCTTTTTTTTCTTCTAAATAGAGGTACCCAAGTAAAACAAATTTACTTGTTTGCCATTATAATAGGTAAATGAAAAATAACAATAATTTGACGACTTGGTACACTACATGTAATAAAATAAGAATGTATATGTTTCTTATAATAGTACATTACTCGTCGTGGTGTCTACACCCGAGCGATAGCGAGGGTAGTAAAACCACACGAGCAATGCAAAATGCCGTTTTCGAACGAGTTGCGTACCGTACTTTATCTACAATTGTTGTAATAATAAATGCAGAAAAAAATAATAAACTTCCTGTATGTAAGCTCATATTTCTCTTTTGATAAGGATGACATCAATTCGTTAGTTGTATTTTGTGCCGAATTAATTATTTCAGAAGGCGTATTATTCTCCTCACATTCTTCATAATCACTTAAATCACGCATTGATTTTCACAAAGAACTCGATGCAAACAGTTACTTTTATTAAATGAACATCAAATTAGTTATGTTAAATGTAAACAAACTCGCTAATCGTGTGTAAAGTTGAAGAATTCTTCT
>KZ651578.1:180272-194052 GCA_001010745.2 Gerris buenoi | reverse complement strand
CTAATTGGTTTAATTGTTTCCCACGTTTTTTTTATCTGTCAAAATTGTTTAAATTTTTTACACGAATTAAAGTATCAATTTAGCAAAAGTTAAAGAGCGCAGCCGGTTCAAATTAATCTGGGGCTATCTGCGGGTTTCTTTAGATAAACTATATAAGTTTCATTCAAATCAGATGAGTACTTTTGAAACTTTAAGTGTACATAAATGTATGTTTGTGCGCATCTAGAAGAAAAACAAATAGGCGCAGAAGGTTGAAACTTATAATATATAAGACTAACAATGGGCTAATTATTAATTATGATCTTTACCATCCAAATTTCATTAAAATCGGACGTGAAGTTTTTTAAGATATGATGGTCGCAAAAATAGAGCGACTGACAGTCCGACAGACAGACATGAAACCAAAAATGCTCACTGATGGCTGAAACGGATTTCTGCCTTGGAAATTTTTAAATCGGAGACCTAAACATTTTTCGTTTTTCAGAACGATCAAGCTTCCGATAAGAAGCGAATAAGAAATAAGAATAAGAAGCGGTTGTTATAATTTTAAGGTTTAGAAGTGTATTTGCAAATAAGAAAAAGCTTTTAGCAAATCATACAAAGTTATAAACCAGGCTTGCTCTGTGGATATTTTTGTAGAGTGAGTATGTCAGTGTCAATGTGTCTGTCTACCTGTCAGTTAAGGATTTGGCATGCAATAAAACAAGTTGAATGGTTAGACAAGTTAGTTTTTGTAAGTTTTGATAACACCTTCTTTTCACAAATATTCTGGCTGTTTGATTACCACGCGAATTATCGTGCAAAATAAATGGAAATTTTTAACCGGCTAAATATATTCAACAATTGACTTAAATTAACAACTTAATAATATGTAATAAAAAAATACATTAGATTCGTGGCTCTAAGTGAAGAAACGGAAAAATCGGCAAAAAATTATATTTAACGAGCCCTTGGGCACGTGGCAACGGGGTTAATTTTATATTAATTTATAAAAAATAGTAAAATTAAGTAAATTTATTTAGATAAGTTATTTTAGATAATTTATTACATCTATTTAAAGACCAACAAATCAAAACAAACATTTATTATTATGTAAATAAATGTAGTTGCCTTACCTTAGCAATAACAAATTCATTTCAAAGGTAGTCGTCAGCACACTATTCGATTTATTGTATAAAGAATATTAGAAAGTTTTTTGGGCAGGTCAATTTTCGCTTAGGAGTACAATTTTGAATTTATTCAAATCAGTTCTGTATTTTCTGATCCTTTTTATGATTGATTTTTTACCTGAATCAATTAAGCAAATTTTAAAGAGCGTAGACGGTTGAACTTAATCTGGTGCTATTTGCGGGCTACTTTCTACAAACCATCCAAATTTCATAAAAAATCAGACAAGCAGTGGCATAACTATGGCGTAAATAAATGGGGGGGGGGGGCAATGCCCAAGCTACGCCACTGAGACAAGTATAATACTTTTGAAGATATAGGTGTAAATGGTTAAACATTCATTCACATTCATGTGCTACACTAATTGGAAATCTATTTTACGAGTATATCAATATAGCATAAGTTAATGTGAAAAGAGGTTGAAATTAATCTGGGGCAATCAGCGTGTTTACTTTCTACAAACAATCAAAATTTCACAAAAATCAGATAAATATTTTTGAAGATTTAGGTGTAAATAAATGAATGTTTGTGCGCATGTGGAAGAGAAACAAATGGGCGCAGAAGGTTAAAACTTATATGAGACCAACAATGGGATAGTTATGACCTACTATATCCAAATTTAGTTAAAATCAGTCGTGTCAGATTTTAAGATATGTTGGTTCGCTAAATTTGAGTGACAGACAGACCAACCAACCACCAGACAGACAGACAGACACAGAACCAAAAATGTTCCTTGATGTCTAAAACGGATTTTTGTCTTGGAATTTTTTAAATCGGAGATATAAAAAATGTATTTCTTCCGAAAGATTACATAGCTTCAGTTACCTTCGGTAAGCTCGGAAGCAAAATAGACATAAATGATTCTAGTAGAAGTTATGTCATACTGAGAAGTGAAACAGAGCTCATTGAAGAAACAGGAAAGGCTAGATTGATGTCCAAATATGAGTTGGATTGAGCGTGGGCCGAGAGAAGTATTAAACACAATAATATGCCTGGAATTACTCGCCTTACTATGGACGTGACCTCGGTCTCAGAGAACCACTCGGCGTTAATAACAGTCTCGCTGCAGAAACCATTCGTGAATCCAAGGTAACATCTCTCGCCGACAAATACTCAACTAGAACATCGTTTTGAATTAACATTAAACTAGCGCAAATGATGTTTTTATTTGAACTTTCAGCACACTTTTAGCTATTATATAAATGGGCCGTGTAATATATAACACTACTGTTTTTACTGACGCTTTAAATACTTCTTTGATCTTGAAAATGATGCTATATTTATTTTAGAAAATGATGTCAAACCTAGATATTACATATATTATTATGTTAACCACGGCCACGGTATGGGCGTCCGTCTTGCTTTAAGGGGGGCTAGCTTTTTGATATTTTTTTGGATAAAGAAATGTCTTAACTTTAATTTTTAAAGCTATTATAGACATAGTCTATAGCAGGGATTCTCATCAGGATTGTATAAAGAGCCAAAATTCAGAATCTGGAGATTTTTAAGGGAACAGTCTCCAGACTGTCTGTGGGCTGTCAGCAGACTGTTTTGGACTTTGGACACTGCTATTCTTAGGAGTTGCTGAAGGATTTCATGTGTTAGGCGGGACCTATTTTTGTTCTTAATGAAATTCATTAAACTAAAAGTTGAATCACTTGTGTAGTTTCAAACAAATATGGTCAGGATTAGTTTTGAACAATTTATTTATTGTAATTTCTTAGGCACTTAATTTATTTTCTAGCGACGTAAGATAAAGCGAATTTGGCCTCTGGGTATGACTTTTCTGAGCATGCCAAATTTCGTCAAAATCAGCCCCATTGTTTAGGATCCGTGCGTCTGCACAGACGACAGACTTTTGTAATCAACTTTTTTGGACTAAAGGGACCTCAAAACGTGTAAATTCATCAAAATCTCAAAATCGAATTTTCGCGCAATCACAATAATTTCTCTTTATTTGAGAAAGAAAAAGAAGTCAGTATTTTCCGCTTCCTTTTTCCCCATTCTCGCTCAAGACTTTGGCGCTCCTTTTCAAATCGGCTCTTATCTTTCCATTTGTAGATTAGGGCCTGAGTATGTTACTTTTCTTTGTATGTATTTTTTTTTCTCACACTTACATGTGGGTAACCTATGAGTAACAGAGCGTATAAGGGAGCTGTATAGGTGGGGGAAAAAGTTTGCTTTAAACCTAGTTACGCATGGTATGTTACTGAAAAGCGATAATATATATTTCAAGGTATATATGTATAGTTTGAGGTGTAAAAAGAAGCGATTACATAAGGTAATAGATTAGACAGTAGAGGGAATTAGGGACAACCCCCTTGTTATTTAAACCTATCAATATCAGATGTAGAAAAAAAGGCGCGGATCAATTCCCATTTCCCAGTGACACGCGATAACAAAGTAGGATAAAAAGCTGAAACAAGTTTTTTATGTTTACACAGTGATATCAAAGTAAAAAGTATAAAGTTTTATAAAAGACTTAGTTAGTGTCAGTCGCATGCATGATAGATGAACTTCATGCACGATAGTCCAACAGCCCTTTTGTTAAGTACAACTTGAACTATGGATTTTTATAAAAAAAGAAGCCACTTATACTAGAATATTGATAAGAATTATCATCTCACTGATAAGATTATGTGCCCTGAACGTGAATATATATTACATTAAGAGAAATAATGAATCGAATCTATGTTATAATGAACAATGGCTGGTCAAAATACTCTTAGTCCAGGAGATAGCGTGCAAAAAAGTGTCTGACTAATATCAAACTAGAATTTTGTGTACATGTTAATCTTTTAGTGCCTTTTAAGAATATGTGGTCAGCTAAGTTCCTCTGCGGGACATAGCTTGGTAATAGGTATTTGAAAAAACCAACCGGTGGAGAGTGACCATGTCCCTAGTGGACTATGTGATTTTCATGATCCTGAATACAAAATTACTTAGAAGACTGAAAATCAATTTGGTAAATTTACCACTTGATAGATGACCTCTTTGATTTGGAGTTATATTTTACTAACTAATCTATCAAGGGACAAACTAACACTAACATCAATTTTCGTCTACTTACTAAATTTGTACTCAGGATCATAATAATCACATTATCCACTATAATAGGTGGGACATGGCCGCTCTCTGCTCTCTAAATGCCTATAGGCAAGCTATGTCCCGCTGACGAACTTAGCCGACTACATGTTCTTAGAGGCACAAAAAGATTAACTTGTTCACAAACTTCTAGCTTGATGTTAGTCAGACACTTTGTTACAAGCTATCTCCAGGACCTTATAGAAACACAAAGTAAAGTTTAATGCTGCACTTGTTTCTTTTGTTTTCAAAGTTGTTAATTGTTTCCTTTAAATAAATGTTTCACCACCAAATCATATGACTCAAGTCAAAAAAGTGTAAACATAAAAGAAAAATAAAAACATGGTTTTTGTGGATGATTTAGGTCCTCCGCACACGGAGCAACTCAAAACAAACTCAAGTGGAAACTCTAGTCATTTTTGAGTTTACTATGAGTTTCAACCTGTGTAATTGAATGGGACACCGCACACGGAGCAACTCAAAACAAACTCAACTGGAAACTCCAGTCATTTTTGAGTTTACTATGAGTTTCAACCTGTGTAATTGAATGGGACACCGCACACGGAGCAATTACAAACTGGGTTTGCTTTCTGTCAACGTCAACTCAAAAAATGACTGGAGTTTCCAGTTGAGTTGGTTGTGCGGACGGCCTTAGTCTTACGGAACGACATAAGGCAAAATTACATAGAGTAAAGTAACCGGTACTTCTTTAGATTGTTACTCCCCTCACTCATATATTGTTTAATATCATATATTATCTATGTCTCATTATATTATTTATGTTGTTTTAGAATAAAAATGACTTTGATTGAATAACTATTAAGAAATAGGGATGTTTGGCCCTATGTACTATGTACTTTAGGACAAAGGAATATGACACTTTTGTTTTATAAGGGGAGTAACAGTCTAAAGAAGAACATTCCGTGCACCACCTTTAGATTGTAACTTCCCTCTGTTTTTTTTATAAGGGGAGTAGCAATCTAAAGAAGTGCCAAGTAACCTTTTACCAATGCCGATTTATCAACTTTATTTACCTCACATTAACAAATTATAAAATGCGCGTAAAAATATAATTTATATTATTGTTGTATAACTAGAGCACGTGTAAGCTTGTGTAGCTTAGTTGGTAATTTTTTAGATTGTTACTCCCCTATGTTTCTTTAGAATATAAATTTGACTGGATATCGATTAAGACAAAGGGATGTTTAGTCAAATGTACCTACTTTAGGACACAGGAATATCACACTTCTGTTTTTATAAAGGGAGTAACAGTCTAAAGATGAACATTCCATTCCGTACTCCCTCTTTATATTGTTACACCCCTGTATTTTTTATAAGGGGAGTAACAATCTAAAGAAGAACATCCCGTACACCTTCTTTAGATTGTTACTCCCCTATGTTTCTTTAGAATATAAATTTGACTGGATATCGATTAAGACAAAGGGATGTTTAGTCAAATGTACCTACTTTAGGACACAGGAATATCACACTTCTGTTTTTATAAAGGGAGTAACAGTCTAAAGATGAACATTCCATTCCGTACTCCCTCTTTATATTGTTACACCCCTGTATTTTTTATAAGGGGAGTAACAATCTAAAGAAGAACATCCCGTACACCTTCTTTATATTGTTACTCCCCTTTGTTTTTTTTACAAGTGGAGTAATAGTCTAAAAGTCTAAAGAATATTGCCGCTTAGTTTACTTGGACGATAGACAATAATATATCAGTAATCAGAGTAATCGATACGTTTTAGGTTTCTTCCAACCACACTTCAAACTGGTTTGAAACTGTCCGACGCATGCGCATCGGACCACCACACGCGTCGGACCACACTTGAACGTTTTTTGCTAATGAACATGCGTCGTACAGTTTGAAACTAGTTTGAGGTGTTGTTGGAACAAACCTATTATATTAAATTGTACTTCTTTAGCACTTTAGTACTTTGTCTTTGTCTATTTAGGGCCTAGTAGGGTAGGTTAGTTTGTCAATTAACTAGGGTCAGGGCCGATTCAATACATCAATATGTCCATTTTGACAGGACGGCCATTACCCTGAATAAATCATTAATAAACTTTCATTTTGGCCTTCCAAGTTGAACGATGTCAAATCTCTATGAATTTTTTAAAATATCGCAATCATTATTATCTAAATGCTCTCAGAAAAGAAATATCAAAGTGAATAATCAATACTTTCGAGATAATGAACATAATTTATAATTTAATTTTCATAAAACAGAAAGAATTATTACTCCAAACAAATCAAAGGTTCACATTAACGATTACATTTCTTTTCCGACCAGTTTAGACAAGGTCATACATTTAAAGAAACATACTCATTTTTACTTTCTCATATAAAGAGAAAGTATTGTGATGGCGTGAAGATCCGATTTTGATGGATTTACACGTTTTAACGTACCCTGAGTCCAAAAATGTTTTTTTTTTTTTAAATGTCTGTCTGTCGTCTATGCAGACGCGTGGAGCCTAAATTACAGGGCCGATTTTGACAAAATACGGTGTATTCAGAAAAATCATACCCCGGCGAAATCGAGAAATTAATTTTAGCTCCAAATTTGGGAGCACTAACCCCAAAAACTCTGAAATAACGCGAAAATATATGATTTCTCAAAAACGATTCCGACGATTTTGATTAAAATATTCGAAAATGTAATCTATTTAAATACGAATTTAATTTTTGCCGTTTTCTCGGCAAAAATCTAGTACCTGAGAAAATAGCTTTAAAGGCGAAAGCAGAGAGGCCGGGTTCGATTCCCCGCCGAAGAAAGTTATTTTTATGATACATTTTGATGAAATGTGCAATAATAATAGAATGATACCTACGAAAACTCGAAAACTAATAAATGAAAAACACTGGGCTAAGTAATTATGAACTTGTATGTGAGAAAGTTGGTCTGAGCTGTCTCGGAACAATTTTTAATTTAGAAATACCTGTACCACCTGTACCTTTTATCGAGAATATCCCACAAACTAAAAACATTACTTTAACTTTTACATCTCCTTATTTTAATGGTTTAAATTAAATGAAACCGTGGTGACATTTAGGTTTACGGTTTACATGATGTGATTAAAGATGTGATAATCGCACTATATCCTTGTTTACATTAGTAAAGCTGTAATACTTTAAGCTGTTATACATTAATAGTGACAGCTCATTCTAGAATTCAGAGGTAAAAATGGCTGTTTTATATGAGGGTAAAAGGTTGGATGTGCATGGGCGCTGAACTGTCGAATGAAGCATGGTCCCTTCATGGTCCCCCTTGTATTTTCCAAGGTTCTACCAAAATGAATCATCCTGATGGGATTATAGATATAAGATCTTACCCTACCCTAAGCTGGAGAGAGCTGGCGCCTATCGCTTAATCAATAGATGGTACGAAGAACGGACTCAAACATGAATGTTTGAAGGATATATAACTCTGCTCTACGGCCATGAACTATGTTTCCTAAAAAATAGGTAATTCTTTAGATTGTTTCCCCCCCCCCATGATTTTTTAGAATGTCAATAGCTTTGACTTAACTATTACTTTTAAGACATGTACTTTGGGACAAAGGAATATCACACTTCTGTTTTTATAAGGGGAGTAACATTCAAAAGAAGAACATTCGGTGCACATTCTTTAGATTGTTACTCCCCTCTGTTTTATTTATAATGGGAATAACAATCTAAAGAAGTGCCAAAAAATATATTCTGGACCATGATAAACTTACCTTATGTTTACCTTTACATACTTATTTCAATTAATCGCTATTTTATCATAAAAATAACTTCTCCTCGGCGGGGAATCGAACCCGGCCTCTCTCCGTCCGTGTCTAAATCTATTATCTCAATGTGACGTTCATTCGACATGATATCTTTATGTTTTAGTAGTTATTTTTATGATTGCCACATTCATTTAACTCGTAATCATCCACTTACTACTTTCTATATATTTGTAGAGCTAACTTCTATTTTTTTTCTACGATTTTCTATCTTTCTTCTCTATAGTGATGTTGGCAATTGAACAACTTGCTTTTTTTTCTTTTTTCTCTCTATAAGGTTGAAAAAAGCGGGCTAGTAGCCAAAAGCTTTTTGGTTTTAGATAAAGCTATCTACCACCTAAAGTTCGCTTAACTTTGGGATTAAGAGGGTTTTCCATTCAGTGCCTTAACAAAACGGAATTCCGGGGCTTTTAGGTATAACAGCCAAAGGTCCCTTTTAAAATCCAGCCTTCCATGGTTTTATAGCTTTCTCTTAGTAGGTCATGAGGGCTGAATGTTGAAGATAGAATTGGCGTAGGTAGCCAAGGGCGGCTCCAGAGTTGACATTCATGGTGGCCTATACCAGGGGGTTTGGAATACCCCCAACCTTACAGCGGGCCCGGGATAACTTTTAGCATTTGAATGCTGAAACATGTTTTAAGCTTTGCTTTAAGACATTTTTTTACATAATTTTTACTCCTAACGTGTCTGCTATATATTTAAGAGCACATTACATGCACACAAAATTCCACATGCACACAAAAATACATTTATTTTCACTTCTAGCTACAAAAGTACTTATCTGATTTAAATGAAATCTTTTATAGTTTATAGAAAGTAACCCGAAGATAGCCCCAGATTAACTTGAACCGTTTACGTTCTTTAACTTTTGCTAAATAGATACTTTAATTCTTGTAAAACATCAAAACAATTTTGACAGATTAAAAAAAAAAAAACGGGGGAAACAATTAAACCAATTAGACAATAATTGCTTGTAAAAGCATAAAATCAATAAAGTACTTGGATAGAATGCGAGGAAGCTATGGCAACACCAATTTTTATATCAATGACCAAATCTTTGTGGACATGTAGTAAACTAGTAAACACAACATGTTTACTCATCCTGGATCGAAGCCGTTTCTTAAACTCGACATGATGGGGAATGGTCTTCCAGCAGAGGCGTTGCTTACTAGTAGAGTAGCGACAATTTTAGCTATGACTTTATTGGGAACAAGTCTTGGGTCTTCATCACAGAAATTGATTGAATCAATAGGTTTGTCCGGGACTTCAGATTTCCCTAGTGCTCAACGTAAAGCCTTTGAAAGAAACCCAACAAACTTCACTTGCAGTTTCCGTCACTCGCAGTTTTATTTTTCTGACAGCTAGTACTCCGTGCATAGTTTTTTTTATCTAAAATTTTCTTGACCACTCTGCTGTTGCTTGCAATTTTTATTTTTTTTTATTATTATTTTTTTTTTTTTTGTAAAGTGGAGGTAAATATTGTCGAGATATAAATACATATTATTAAAATTAGGTATATGAAAATAATGCTAAACATAAAACTATTCATCTGTTCATGACAATAAAAAAATGTTATAATGAAAAAAATCTCGGGGTGGGGCGTGGGGAAGTAAAAGTACCACTTTTTTGTACTATTTGTTTTGTTTTCAGAGTAGCTTTTTGTTTCCTTGCTCTGAGTCTGGGGGCTCTCAATAAATAGTCAAAAGGTCAGCTAGAACATACGTATATTATTTAATAGAACATTTATCAGAATTTAATAAAAAAAATGTTTATTTAATTTAATTGAAAATTTACTAGAATCTTTCCAAAAATTGGTCATTCATTTTTTCCCAAAATTATTATTTTCTGATTAATTGTAAATTTTAGACCTTTGAGAATTAGACTAAAGCTTATATGAAAATTTTCACTTCAAATGACCTTTAGCAACCTCCCTTTTAATATCATCTGAAATTGATACATCCTATATATAATATAATGTGTATTATCCACCAAAACCCTGATAAAAAACAATTTAAATACCATTTACAGCTTAATTTATACTTTTAGCAAATACATACGAATAATAATATTTATTCTAAAAATATTTTTTTACACTGCTGACCTTTTTTTGGTATAACGTTTCCTTAATCTCATATATACATAACACTTGTTTGCTTGTACTTGTATGAAGCAGAAATGTAACACCACAACTGTTGTTATTTAATAACCTCTATAACAGAGATAGTATTTCTATTTCCTTTACATCAAATAAATAGAAGGTTGTATTTGGGAAGGCCTCGAGTTCCATTTCTAGATACAGTGAGATAGTGGCTATGGTTGTAGTAGTGATTACGACCTTCGTAACGTAAACTCGAAAATCTTCAAGCTTTGTTAACTCAAAACAAGGACTAACTCTATAATAAAGATTTAAAAAAAATTAGACTCAGATTGACTCGGAACATTTTATTTTACTAAATAATTCAAAAATGGTGGCGATAATTTATTTATTTATTTATCATATAATTACACAGCCTTACGCCATAAAAACCTTTCACAATATTAAAAAGATAAAATAAACAGCACATGCTACAATAATCAAGAGCATACACATTAAAAATCGATTAAGAACATAACAATAAACATTAATAAATACTAAAAAAAAAAATTGTAACAAAGACTAGAATATTAAATAAAAATTAGATATATACAATTAAAAGTTACGTGCTATCATTTGACACAAGACATAAGACACTGGTTAGGGACTGTAAGGTATGGAGGTTAGTAGAATTGATAGGGAAAGAGTTGAATGAGGATACACAACGGACAAGTGGACACAAGGGTGATATCTCCTTAATATACAAGTACCAAGTACCTACCCACTCGGCGACCTTTCAGGCAATACAACGACTTGATTACGAACCTCAGGACAGTCTAAAACACCATTAAGGCATTTCACTAAATAAAGTGCTTCGTAGGCTTTTCTCCTAGAGCTTAATTGTTCGATTTTGAGCTTTTTACACATAGTCTCGTAAGAATAATAGCACTTCCTGTAGAAATAACGGAAATAACATGTCCTCACAAATCTTCGTTGGACTGCCTCAAGACGCTCGGACTTGGTAATACCAAGATTATTCCAGATAGGTACCGCATATTCAAGGAGAGGTCGGACTAGGGACTTATACAGGGAAAGGAAACAGTCAAGAGATAGATCATGGCATATATGAGATATAAGGCCGAGTGAACGATAGGAACGGGTAATAAGGTTATCGAGATGGGATTGGAATGTGAGTTTGGAGTCCAAAAGGACACCTTGGTGTCGGACCGACGACACTATTGACAGGGGGAGGCTACCAAAGGTATTGGGATAGTTAATGATTGACTTTGTTCGACTGAAGGTAATAACAAAGGTTTTGTCCACATTTACAGTCAAGTGATTCAATTCCGCCCAGGCTTCAACTGCGTCAATGTCATTCTGTAGCTCTTTACAGCAATTAGAACTAGTAATAATCCTGCGAATTTTTAAATCATCTGCAAAAATTTCGTGGTCGCACTTCAGGACATCACTAATATCAAATATTAGGGAAAAGAGCCTGGGCCCAAGCCTTGACCCCTGGTGTACCCCGGACGATGTTGTGAACCAGGTTGATACGTGCTCACCAATCTTTACTGCACAGGATCTACATGACAGGTAACTTCCCAGAAACTCGACGAAGCTTGGATCGAAACCTCTATTTAACAGCTTACCTGTTACCCTGTTAACACCGTGATCAACTACGTCAAAAGCTTTCTTTAAATCAAAATAGATGACATCTGTTTGAAACTTTGAGCCAATAGCTGCACTAACTGAAGACGTAAAAGAAACAAGATTAGTAGTCGTAGATCTTCCCGCTCTAAAACCGTGCTGACGTGAGGATGAAGAAGGCTTGACGTGATCATCGATATGCTGTAAAATAAGGGTTACTTTCGACAAACCCAAAATAAATCTGGAACTATCTGCAGATAGTTCTATCTGGGTGCAGATAGTTCCAGATTTATTTCAACCGTCTGCGCTCTTTAACTTTTGCTTAATTCATGTAAAAAAAATCAAAACAATTTTGATATATTAAAATAACGGGGGAAATAATTAAATAAATAAGACAATAATAGCTTGTTGAGTCATAAAATCAATAAAACAAAAAGGGCAAGTGGTCCCTATGCCCACACTGGACACAACACTGCATTGGGTTTCACTTGTTTCATTGTAGTACTATATTTCGCCGTTCTATGTTTTATATAAAATGATATCAGAGCTCCTAGCGGACACAATAATAATCAAAATGGATTATTGTTTCGTATTTTCTCGCACCTTAAGATCAAGATTCATCTACTATATATCAATTAGACAAAAATGCGTACTGAGTTTCTCTACTTCTTGGAGAAATAGAAATGTCGATATGTGGATGTAATGCCCTAAAACTTACCCATTATTCAATGTTTTTATCTACGATTGATACGTAATATTCGTAGAACTTGATTCTTTACGCACCTGTATTAATTGAGTAATTGAGCATGCGTGTCTCATAGTTTTGAACAATTCCTCTTCTTTACCACTCTAGTGACGTAAAGAAGAAGAATTATCAACTTTACACACGATTAGCGAGTTTGTTTACATTTAACATAACTAATTTAATGCTTATTTAATAAAAGTAACTGTTTGTATCGAGTTTTTTTTGTGAAAATCAATGAGTGATTTAAGTGATTATGACGAATATGTGTAGAATAATCCGCCTTCCGAAATAATTAATTCGGCACAAAATACAACTAACGAATTGATGTCATCTTTATTAAAAGAGAAATTCGAGCTCACATACAGGAAGTTTATTATTTTTTCTGTAATTATTGTTAAAATCTAACAATCGTAAGATAAAGTACGGTATGCAACTCGTGCAAAAACGGCATTTTGCTTTGCTCGTGTGGTTTTACTACCCTCGCTATCGCTCGGGTGTAAACTCCATACTCTCGCATGCAAAATGCTACTTTCCACACTCGACGCGTAATGTACTATTCTGTGAAGTGGAAAAAATGCATTTTTTCCTTTATCTCTCTCCTTCTGTCCTAATTTAATTTGTGATTTATTTTTCCGTTCTTTTTTGTTCAAATAAATAAAAAAGATACAAAAAAATAGAGGTATACTGCAGTAGGTTCAACAAAGTTACTGACGATTATACTAGACTAGACAAAGATTTAAAACTTCTAAACCAAGCACGAATAATCTAAATAACTAAATAAACACCCAGGCTTCATTAATTACCAAAACTTTATTTATATTTCACGAATTTTGATCTGTTTGCTTTGCTTCCATTGCAAGAGTTATTAGGGTATAAAGTTGTAACAACACAACAGCAAAAAAAGTTATTATTTTCTACAGTCTATTAATTGCATCTTCTCACGAACAGGCTGAGTACGAAACGCTATGTATACAGGGGAATTAGCTTTAAAGTCAATATTATTTTAAATATAATTAGTGATACAAAATAGAGTTAAAAAGTTCATAACAAAATAGATTCAGGTAGGGTTACCATATCACCCGTTTTTCCCGGAAACCCCCCGTTTTTTATTCTTTTTTTCCCCCCCGGTAGAAAACCCCCCAAAATGGTAAAAACACCCGTTTTTACAAAGCACAGAGAATTTTATTTAGTAATTTACTAGTGTAACAAACATATAACCCATATTAACTTATTAATTAAAATAAAAACACCTTTTAAAATTTATTGAAAACAAAACCTCATATAAT
>KZ651578.1:105494-117101 GCA_001010745.2 Gerris buenoi | reverse complement strand
TCGTTCGTTGTACGTAAAAAATGAATGAGACCTTTTTTGTGGGAAATATAGTTTTGCTTTTTGATAATAATCTTAATTTGTCTCCGAGCGAAGTCCAGGAAGCGAGATATTCGTAAAAGTGGTGCGGCAACAAATACTAAATATTCATAAATATACTTCCCGTAAACCGTCGATTGTATGTAAAAAATTAGTGATACTTTTTTTGTGGGACATTTTTTTATTTTTCATTTAGATAACCTCCTAGATTGGTGTCGGAGCCAGGAAGTGAGATATTCGCAAAAAACCGAATTTGTTGACAGTTGCCCTTTTAAGCTAAAAAAGGTTCTCCAAAACGCCTAAAATTCACCATTTGTGAACCTAATTGTAAAAAATTCCCCGGACCCCCCTTGGCAAGGGGGTAACCCCCCCAAGTCCCCCCTAAATTCTATTGCTGGATCCGCCCCTATGCGGCAGGGGCGGCAAAATGTGCTTTTGCCCCCCATGAGAAAAAGCCTAGATCCGGCACTGCACTTATCTAGGGGGACACTTCTATCTTGTGGGAAGAGATTTTCCTTACACACAATTTCATTTAAAAGTTAAGATAAAACATATTATTTAAATTTAGTAAAGTCATGAACCTTCAACCCTCAAGGTTGGGAGTTTAGGGATAGCACTCTCTTAAAAATTAAGAAGAATTTGGGGCGCTGTCAACAAATTATAAAATCTTATGAGTACGCCACACTTTTACCTCTAGTCACATATGCATATACTGTAATCCTTTGTAGTGGGGCTATTAAAATAAGTCCTCTTTTTTAGTGCATGTAATAAAAAGGGTTTTTTTTGTTTTATTTTTGTTTTTTTTTAACTTATTATTTATTTTCTACTTTTTGTCCTGGTCAAATTCTTTTCTCACAGCTGGAGCCTGTGGAGGTAAACTTAAATTTTTCTGAAAAGCATGTTGAGTGCATACAGAACTATCCCTGTTTTTATAATACACCCTTACAGAGCATATACATGCTGATCACTAAACCAAAGCTCCATGTTTACGTTTGCTTATGTCAATATCCAGGAGCCTAGAAGTTTTTTTAATTAATTAATTTCCACTCTTTAATTATTAACCTACTTTGTATTTCCTGAACGAAAAATAAATAAATTAAAAAAAACATATATTTATTTATTTCTGGGTCTCTAGAAGTGGTAGGTGCAGTCCTGCTCTCCCCAAAGCCACACCAAAAGCATAACGTTTGACTGCCGCAGCCTGTAATACTTAATAATGATTCCGCCTCTGTTTCTTAAACTTTATAAGAAAATAATTTTGTAGTCAGTTTAGTGAAAAAAAAGGTGGTCTCTAACACTTTTTTTTCTAAACATGCTCACCAAATAATCCCAAAATGGCGGCAGATGTGATTAAGTTGAAAAAAAATAGAGGAATTATTAATCTTATAAAAAGGTATAATTTCAGCACAAAATCGAGGACAAATGATTTATGGGGGTTTCTCAAATCAAATATTATACTGGTTTCTTTGATGGCAAATCATTTTTCTAAACTATTAATAATTTAATTAATTGCCTTTTTTAAAAATGAATGGATTAATAAAATTTAAAAAAATTAGTAATACAAATTTGATTATTTGGTAGGTAAAATTTTATGGGCTAGTATTATTATGTTACCTTGCTTCAAAGAGGCTTTAAGTAGCTTCCTCTTGATAGAGGATCTCTTGGAGGTTCATAATATGCCTTTAAGTCACAACTTATATCAAAGAATTTAATAAGTCAAAAATAAAAACCCAGAATTGTAATTTAAGATGGCAGTGTAGAAAATAGTTTATTTCATAACAGAATTTACAAAATACAAAGTAAATACAAGGAAGGAAAAAAACACATTGAAAAACCACAATTATTACAAATGTATCACAACCTAAAAATTATAATTCTTTGTACAATTTTTTTTTTTTAAAATACACAGTTTAAATTCTTCAGTTTTTTTTTTAAAACTTAATTTAAATAAATAATATTAATTAATTAACTAATTACTGACAATAGATTAAACATTATTTACAAGGAAGAATCGAATTAATATTTTTTTTTTAAATAAATACATGTGCCAATTCAGTACTTCAAATGATAAATCGTTAAGTCTTTAATGCTTTTCAAAATGCCAATTCAGTACATTTAGAACATTCAGTAATGTTGAAGTATCAATGTAATATACATACTATTCATTTAATTATTTTAATTCATTAAACAAAAGGATTTACTTGGCATATAAAATGTCATTAGAAGCTTGACCAATGACGGAATGGCAAACTCTCCCTCATTTGTTGTTTTTTACTTCTTATAAAACTGATCTTATTCAAATGCAATGTTTTAAGATTGAAGTTTTAATACAACGGACTATAACATTGAGGTGAGACAAATTCATCATGCTGTTTCATCAAGTTAATAGCAAAATGATGATGCTAATAAGTGTACATTGATGACAAGATTGTCTTGTTGATACATAGAGGAAGACATTAGAGAACCAAACGATTCGTGTATCACAATCGTTTAACAAATATTTCGTTTAAACAAATATTTGTTTAAACTCGTTCAAGGTTGGCCTGAATTGTCTTCAAATAGTTGATTAACTGACTGACGTCTTGTTTGCAGTAAAGTGTATTCAAGCAGTTGACAATGAGGTCTTGGAACTGCAAACCAACAGTTTTCCTAAAAATGAAAAGAAGAAAACTAACGTTAAAAGTTAAAGTTAGAAAATGCAAATGATATGGAGAAATAGCCGTGTTCCCATGATGTGTAAACAATATACCCTGCACTTACATAATAGATGGGACCACAAAGTATACCCTATATTGAAAAATACTTAACTTAAAGAATTTACTTAAGATACTTAAGTACATACTAAAATAAATTCTTAATTGGGCATGTACAGTAGTCGCCGCTTAATGTGATCAACCGCTTAGTGTGATCAAAATAGCTTGGAACGGGCCCACCCAATACCAACGGATTGGAAATTATTCGTTTATTGTAATCAGTATTTCGTTTATTATGATCAAAGTCAAGTCGAAATCGTTGATTTTTTTAATATAATTTTCGGGGGAACGACTAAAGCTGCGGCAAACCGAGAAGCATTTCGTCTAAACACCCAGGATTCTCAGAAAGTATACCTCACGCCACCTTTCCCTTCCTCTATATTACTGCGTAGACATAGAACATCAAAACATCCATTTCTCCCCCTATTTCTACGGCATTTCACTTATACAGAGATCAGTTGTTTTTGTCTTTCAATCGTTTCTGAGAACTCTTTAGTCAAATTAACAATACATTTATACATGTTCAAAGTCGATTAGTTTTGTTTATAAAAAGTGTTAAACAAAGAATTAGTGCTTCAAAACGTCGTGATCTCAGCTTGTAGGAGAAGTTAGACATCTTAAGATCGTAGATCGTCTTTCGGTCGAGATGAGCCAGCGGAAATCCGCAATTAAATTGGAAACTTTCTCAGTCATTGCTGAATAAACTTATAAAACAACGGAAGGATATCAGGATTGTCTCTTTAAAGAATGAGAACCAAATTCCCAAAAGGAAACGGAGAGGACAAGAAGAAGATGTTGAGTGTGCCCTAAAAGAATGAATGGTTTCTAAGAAAAGAATGTAAGGAGAATGAAAGGAAAGAAATGTAAAATATGTTTAGTGTCATTTCAATAATTTGTTTATTTTCTAATGTTTAAACCATATATATGTGTTTTATGTGACATAAAAACAGTTTTTTTCCTATTTTTATTATTATTATTATTTTTTTTTTTTGTATTACGCCCTCCAGTAGTGCCTTTTTTGCTTATTATTTTTTTTTTTCCATCTACCGCTATTAGCGGGAATATCGGAATTTTCCAGTATTATCTATTTATATTTTGATCCAATAAAAACATAATAAAAGCTTAACCAATAAGGTTTTGCTTATTATTATCAGTCGGTTAATGTGATCACTAGGCCTTAGTCCCAAAGTGATCACATTAAGCGGCGACTACTGTATTACTTAGGAAAAAATTGGTCTAAGAGAACTTAGAAAAATTTTCTATTATATTAGTTTATAATTACTTAGCCCGGTGTTTTCCATTTATAAGTTTCTGCAGGAAAACTTAATTATCATTGAACATTTCATGCAAATTTATCATAAAAATAACTTCTCCTCGGCGGGGAATTGTACCCAGCCTCTCTCCATTCACGTTTAAAGCTATTTTCTCAGAAACTAGATTTTTCCCCAGTAGAATAGCTTATATTGTTAGTATTTGTATTTAAATGGACTACATTTTAGGATTTTTTAATCAACATTTTGTCAAAATCAGCCCAGTTGTTTAGGTTCCAGGTGTCTGCACAGGCGGGACTGGACTGAACTGAGGGGATATCAAAATGTGTAAATCCATCAAAATCTCAAATTCATGCGCCATCACGATAATTTCTCTTTATATGAGAAAGTAAAAATTTAATACTATAAGTAAGTAGTATAGTAAGTACATACTATATTTGTACATACTAAGTATTTCTTAAAGAAACAAAATAATACCAGGGGATTGGAAACCTTTACTAACAATAAGCAGGCAATCAAATTTATTTCAAATTAATTATAAATGAGATTTTGAGCAAAGAATTAGGCGGATAAAGGACATCAATAGTTTCACAGTGTTTACAGGGTCTTAACTTCCACCATCAATATGGATACACTGATAATTCAAGGCTATAATAACAAGCTCTTTGAATGTGTCATTATCATTTTTAGAAACATTCTTGTTACTGTACTGTTTAAACTTAAATGCACAAGAAATTAAAAATAATAATAGAAATGAAGTCAATTAATAAAATGATATACCAACCTCTCTTCCGCAGGAACAATTCTCAAGTTATTTGTAAATGCATCGGCAAAACTTGCAATCACTTGAATCAGATGGAATTCATTTCCTTCCACCATCCAGCATCGGTCGTTCAGAGAGTATAACCTGCAATCAATAATCAATTTAGTTAAATCAATTTACAAAATACAATTAAACACAAAATGTAACAGAATGAATTAATTAGGATTGGGGACAGCAACGCCATTAAATCTATTAATTATAAAAAAATTAAAACTAATGATACATTTTGAAGGAGTTCCAGATTCTGAACCCGATAACAAATCCAACAACAATTTCAGAGTAAAAGTGATTAATTACACATAATTAAAAAAATCTTTTTAATTATTAGCCATTGTTAAATTGGTTATAAAATAAATCTTTCAATGTTATCCCAAGTCCTTTGAATCACATTCTAGAGTAGTTAATGCGTGGACCTAAGGATAGTGGGATAAATGTTCTAGAAGACTTCGTAACCCTCCCCCTGCTTGAATCTTAGTAGCGAAAATTGGTAATTACAACTTTCATTCACATTTTTCAACAACTTAATACAGTCGAACCTCGATATAAAGTTTTCGTTGGGCCCATCTTAAAAAAAACGTTATATCAAAGAAAACGTTGTATCAAAATTGAAAATAATTAAATAAACAAGTTCGGGACTTTCATTAAACAACATTTTATCAAGAAAAATGTTGTATCAAGTGATGTTAAATCGAGGTTCGACAGTAATTAAACCTCGACTGAATTAATGGCCACAATTGTCTTTTCAATTTATTTTATGAAAAGCCATCATCTATATGATATATTATTCTTCATCTAAGTAGTTTTAATCCTTCAACTTTTATAACATTTTTTTCCGACATTACATTTAATGATTTTATAAAGAAAATCAAATTTTACATGAAATGTCAAAATGCAGTTACAAAATAAGAAGTGAAAATCTATGGAGAAAATTAGATATTTTTTAAAGGTGTAAAATGCATCCCTCCCTCAGACGCTGTGGCTATTTTTCCGCACATAGGATGGCCAATCTCAGTGTCATAAGTCAATACTAAATCTAAGAATAGTATAGTTTATGTTTAGCTGGTCTGAAGGTTCTTTAGAGGCCTAGTTCTTAGACACAATAAGACCCTCCTTACCCAAGGTAGTGAAGACCAGGCTTTGTTAATAAAAAAAGATTATTTTTATTTACTAAGGAGAAATAGTTATTTATGCACCTAGGGAGTAAAGTAGGCTATTATTCCCTGAGCGGAAAAGCTGGTTCTTGAGGCGAAGCCGAAGGAATCATGGTCCCTAAATCCCGAGGCGAAGCCGAGGGAATAACACTCGGCTTCGCCTCGGGAGCTAATTATCAAGAAGGGAATAATGGCACTTCACTCACAAGGTACATACAATATTTTATCTTCAGTAGGTAGTAAATTCACATTTTCATCCATTGCACAGTTTTGATTTATTATTTTAATAAATAACAATAATTATTAGCACTTTCAATAGCAGATATAAGAGATTCAATATTAAAAATAAATAAGAATTGGAATTAAACTCAAATAGGTTATTTAGATGCAGGTTATAAACAAACATAAACATGAACGTAAAAGCAGAGACGCCAACCTGATTTCAACAAATTCATTACATTAACCATTCATTTTCTACTATTTATAAAATAATTAAGTTGCAATCTTTACTTTTTCTCCCTACTTTTTGATTCAGGGAAGAAAAGACCTGCTTTAGTCCCTCTAAACTAATACAAAATCATAACTTTTTCTTCCTACTGGAGATAAATATAATTTACCTGTCATATATTTCTAGGAGAACTTGAACTGGAACACCAATGGATGTCATCGTCGAGTGAACATGAGCTTTGTTCACATTTAGTTTACAACTCAGAATCTCAAGTTGTCTTACTAAATAAGCTGAAACAGTAAAGAATCAAATTAACTACAAAACAAAGACAATTTAATATTTATTAAAATATTCTCAGTATAATTAAATTACTAAAAAACAGATAAGGCCTATGAAAAACATCACAGAGACAGAACCACTTTTTTACAATAAAACACATACAAAATTGAGATACTCCTCGGTCCCAAAGTACATTGTATGAGCCACTCTTTTACTGATATATACAAAATTGTGACATTCCTTTGTCCTAAAGTGTATAGCACTAAATATCCCTCTGTCTTAATAGTAAATTACTTTGCTACTCATCCTATTTGCCAACATTTTATGGGTTTCAATAAAGGTGGGTAACAAAGTAAAAGAGACGTAAGGGTGCGTCTCTATTACTTTGTTACCCATCACATTCTTTTCTGTTATAATGGGTAACAAAGAAAAAGAGTACCGATACTGAGATAGGTACAGAGAATATATTGTCCAAAGCATAGAAGAGTACATAAACTGATAAATCTTTACTTAAAGAATAAGTTAGATAAATAGTTGGTTGTTTTGACTGAGATTTTGTGATACCACTTAATAATTATCACTGGAGCAGTTAATAATAAGGAATAACAATATTGCCACTACAATTTTATATTTATTATAAACAAATGAGTTTTGAATTTTTAGATAATCTTCAGTGTGAAGTGTTTTACACTAACTACAGTCTTCACACAACTATAATTAGTGTGTTGACAGCACGAGAAAAACTAGCAAATGAGGTGACGAGCCAATGAGAGCTTGAGATTTTCCCGGACAAAAGGTCGGGCCAACTAGGTAAAGATAAATGTCTCCAGTGGAGGGGAGAGGCCATCTGGATAAACGCTGCCCCACCCCTATCCACAAACCTAGTGGCTTTATTCTTTTTCCCCAGAGAGGTTGGCCTATCTGTGTGTCACTCAATTTCCCCGCACTGTCAACGCACTAAGTCTAGTTGTGTGAAGACTGTATACTGCTATGGTACTAACACTTCACACTGAAGATGATATAAATATTCAAAACACATCTGTTTATAATTACATAATATAAAATTGTGGTGGCAGTAAAATATTGCTGTTACTTTTTTCTTCATTTGGGTTTTAGTCCTGATCAACTGCCAGGGTTATTACACCTTCTGGTTATAATTATAAGTTAGATAAAATGATCAGCTAAACCACAATTTTCTTAATCACTGAATTCTAAACAAACTCATGCCGTTGACAGTTGTTGTGATATCATAAACAAAACATGGGCGTACCTAAAGGAAAACAGGGAGACTGCACAGTGAACTGTAGTCCTAGAGTCTTGAGTTTGTTCATTACGAGAGCCATCTGATCGTCTGGACTACTTGAGCTTCCACGGGATAACTCTGAAACACAACATAGTAACACAACATAGTAACACAACATAGTCGAGGAAAATATTACCAATATTTTCATCATAGAATCAATATAGGATAAATAATAGAATTCTTTATTATAATTATGTACACCTTATAATTCAATAAAATTAGGATAAAAAAAAAAGTTCTCTAAGATTATGAACTAAAATTGTGGAATACATTATTTCAAAACATGAGAAACAAAGAAAAGTTACCTTGGCTGATAATTTTGTCCCAAGTTCTTTGAATAAGATCCTTATCATCAAATCCAGCACACTCTAGCACTGTCAATTGACATTCCCATAGGTCAAAGGGAACTGCAAAATTCTCATAAAGCTGAAAAAAGTAAAAATAAACATAAGTCCTTGCTCACAGATAGAATTGTAAAAGGTTATTTTTTATTTTTTTTTTATAATTAGTACAATATGCTAGAAAAAAGTATCATTCATACTCCAAATCAATGAAGCAATGTCTTAACAGAAAAAGGCAAATTTTGAACTGTGGCAATCACTAATTGCTAAAATGACCTAATGCCAAATGATCACAAAGAGGTGACAGGTGGAGGAATGGTATAGGTGAGATGAAACATAGGTAAGTATAGGCTACATAGGAAGGGCAAGTAGGGCAAGTCAAAAGGTTCAGGCCAGCAGAGAAACAGCTGTAAAATAAACTGTATTGTACAGTACAGGGGGCATTTCAGAAGACATGCTTCTTCAAGATGGTGAAGGAGGCATCAGTCACCTCAGTAGGCAATACCCGTAGATTTAAGTAGAGGAGGTTTAGAAGCTTATTGCTTCCTGTCTCTTTTGGGTGCATCAGGTCTTAGAAACCAAAATCCTTGGTGATCTACCCCGTTATATCTTCACTGCCACCTTCAAGACTGTTACTAGTCCTGACTACATAGGAGACTATGACTGTATCTATGTGGTAACAACCTTTGTCTGCCCAATTTGCAACCAAGAAAAATTAAAGTGTGAACACTTTATGTCTTGCTCTGGTCCGATGCAACAATAAATCAACATAGAAGGACAAAGGTCAGAGCTCTCATCTTGGAATAGTTTAACTTAAGAAAAAAACAAAGAAAAAAATACAGTACTTGCAACTACATGGAGTTTCTCAGTATAAGCAATTTAAAGCATCTAGGTAGAGACAACAATTTATCTTTACTATCCATGATACTAAATTATGCAGTAAAATAAATAGCATTTAGTACTGAGACACATTCATCAGACAGCACTTTTCAAGTTGCAACAGAGGAAATACATAATGTTTGTAAGGTATAACAAATTTAATGAATAGAAATATTTAATTACTGACCTGGGTTAGGTTTAGAAGACCTGAGTTGAGTTTCTGAATGGCATCTTCCACTCTGTTGTCTCTTATTGAAATACTTGTTAAATTATCCATCACCTATAAAATAATAACACAAAATTAAAATATTGTAAATACCTCATAGTTAACTAAGACAAACATTCACAATATTAATTAAGCTAGTTGAGATTTCATAATACAGTAAAGTCTCGCTAATCAGGGTTTGACGGGACCGAACCCAGTCCGGATCATCGAAAGTACGGATTAAACGGAATCATTTTTAAAATGTCTGTAAAACAAGCTCTTGTAGGTTAAAACTATTAAAATCGAGGTTTTTATCGTAAAAATTACTTCTACTAGTCTCCAAAACATGCTTGTACAACGTAGGTATAACACTATGTACTTAAGTTGAGGGCTTTTCTTCTGTCACCTGTCCGAGTATCAAATGAAATAAAATTATATGACAATCAATTAAGCAGGTGGAGGGATTGAAGGGACTTCCTGAGAAACAGGCTGTGTTCCGATATGAAATTCGAGGAACGATAATCATTTCACAAAGAGTTGCGATATTAGACATTGTCGGCTTGGCAAAATTTCACGGAACTGCGTTAAACCGCCGCTACATATTTCTTAAAATCCTCTCTTTGTATCTTCCGCCCTGCAATTCTGTGGAACCGAAACAGATTTATCGGTGTTTTTACTTATTCCTAATTATTCTAATTTTGTTTATTTTTTACAAAAAATGTCCGGACTAGCGGGGTCCGGATAAGCGAGACTCTACTGTATACAGAAGCAAAATATATAAATTTTGAACTTTAGAATAAAATGGAAAGCTCTAATACTGGAATTGTTTGTAACCATAATTTAAATGCTTGAAATGTATAGTTTCAGAGTTCTTCTAGAAGGAAACTACATGTAAGATGTAATTGCTTCAAATTTATTAAGAGGAGAAAATCCCCCCCCCCCCAAAAAAAAGCTCTGAAAAACCATCCGACAATTTTGATTAAAAAATTATGAAATGCAGGCCATTTAAATACAAATCTAAGGATATAAGCCATTCTCCAGGGAAAAATCTAGTTCCTGACAAAATAGCTTTAAACACGGACAGAGAGGCCCAGGTTCAATTCTCCATCAAGAATGTATTTTTGATGAAATATTCAATAACAATTAAATGTACCTACAAAAACTTATAAAGGGAAAACAAAGAGCTAAGAAATTAAAAGTTTGTTGGAGTTATCTCGGACTGATTTTTTGTTATATCTATATTGTATACATCCCCTATTTTACTATGTTGTACATAAAGCTGAATAATTTTGTTCCTTATGCAAAACTCCTCCTAAATTAAACATTTTACGGTAAATCTGATTACGATATTTCAAATGAAAAAGTGTTGGAATTATAGTGTGCATCTAGTATGCCACAAACAATTTCATGTTTTTGTAATTTATGTTAATTCAAATAATTTATTGACAGTTTTTTTATTTATTTTTATTTTTTTATGGTTCCCCTATAGAATTGCATTACAGTAGTCGCCGCTTAATGTGATCACTTTGGGATCAAGGCCTAGTGATCACATTAACCGAATGATAATAATAAGCAAAATCTCATTGGTAAAGCTTTCACTGTGTTTTTATTGGATAAAAATATAAATTTAAATAGATAACAGTGGAAAATTCCAAAATTCCTGCTAATAGCCATAGCCGCTGAAGCGGACGGGGAAAAAAATTAAAATAAGAAAAAACTGTTTATTACGTACTTATAACACATGCGGTTTACACATTAGAAAATAAACAAATAATTGAAATGACACTAAACATATTTTACATGTCTTTCCTTAATTCTCCTTACATTCTTTTCTCGAAAACCGATCTTTTAGGGTGCTCTCAACATCATCTTCTGAGTCCTCTCCGCTTTCTTATGCGAATTTGGTTCTCATTCTTTAAAGAGACAATCCCGATATCCTTCCGTTGTTTTAGAAGTTTATTTAACAATGGCTGAGAAAGTTTCCAATTTAATGGCGGCTTTCCGCTGGCTCATCTTGGTCGAAAACGATCGTTAGATCTTAAGATGTCTATCTTCTCCTACGAGATGAGATCACGACGTTTTGAACCACTCATTCTTTGTTCAACAATTTTTATAGCA
>KZ651578.1:82258-98006 GCA_001010745.2 Gerris buenoi | reverse complement strand
TATCTTTTTCAAAATGAATGGGATAATTAAATTTAAAAAAGTAATACAATAAATAAAGATTCAATTAATTATCCAATCTTGCCAAATCTTGGCATTTCGACTCTCTACCGATACAAAATCATTGTAATAAATTTAATAATTAATTAAATGTTACTAATTAATTAATTTTAAATAATTATTTAAAATTGAAATAAATGAATACCAATATAGATATAGGGATATATCTATATATCCCTTCAGAACTAAAATGCAAAAATATAAAGGATTTATAATAAAAACTTGGTTTTTATGGGCTGGTATTATTTTCAGTGATTATAGTGATTATGATTACTCATATCAAAATTAGATAAGATGATGAGCGCTCAGCCTATCAACGTGAAACTATAACTTTGTCTGTTGTGAAAAAAAAACAAAAAAACGTTGATATTTAGTGAATCATGGATTATAACTATAACTTAAAAATTAATTTTGATATATTTGTCAGGTTATGTGTTTATGTTTACATCAAATTGAAGTCGCAATCATAACACTGACACAATTATTGTTTTCCTTTTTTTACTAAAGTAACTTTTAATGGACTTTATTTTCGAACTTCATTTGTGAAAGGAATTTTATGATTTTTTAATTTTTTTATTATTTTATAATTCTGTTTCTTTAAAAATCATTTAATGTGTACATGCACATATATTTTTGATTTTTTATAAAGTTTTCCGATGAAAGTTATTACTTAGATACTCCATTTTTTCTTAGTAATAAGTACCCAGTTAAGTTACCCAGTTACCTTTTATAAGTATTCAGGGTTTTTTTTTATCACACGACAACAACAAAATTTCAGCTAAGTTCAGTATTCAGCCACATATACGACTGGCGTCACTTTACAAATTCACTATGATATAATATATTAACAATGTGATAAACTCCCGGTTTGATTTATGTCTAAGTTTGAGTATAATCATACGTCGGCCCCCGGTGGCACATCTACTCCATTGAGTTAATTCTGGGGTGAATAAAAACAAAATTATTAATCATGAGATGATAACATAACAGCAGACTAAAAGTATAAACAAAAGCACATCAGATAAAGAGTTATCAATCAGCTCAGATCAGTTTGTGAACAGCCGTAAGTATTTGAATCATCACAGTGCATGTCAATAAATAAAATCTAATTTGTAAATATCAGCAAGCATTGGGTTAACATAAACATCAGATAAGAGATATCAATCAGCTAAAAATTCAGTTTGTGAACAGCCGTAAGATATTTTATCATCACAGTAAATGTTAATAAATAGAATTATTATTAAAACACACTGATGCAAATGAAGGAGAACAGGGTTAAAACAAACATCAGATAAGAGTTATCAATCAGCTCAGATCAGTTTGTGAACAGCCGTAAGATATTTTATCATCACAGTAAATGTTATTAAATAAAATTATTATCAAAATACACTGATGCAAATGAAGGAGAACAGGGTTAAAACAAACATCAGATAAGAGTTATCAATCAGCTCAGATCAGTTTGTGAACAGCCGTAAGATATTTTATCATCACAGTAAATGTTATTAAATAAAATTATTATCAAAATACACTGATGCAAATGAAGGAGAACAGGGTTAAAACAAACATCAGATAAGAGTTATCAATCAGCTCAGATCAGTTTGTGAACAGCCGTAAGATATTTNGGGGGGTTGAAACAAAATTGAGCGTAGAAGCTGTGGTTCTGAATTAGAAGACGGAGTTTGTGACTTTAACTACTCAAATTCACAGATCCCCCTCTTTGACAACAATAATCTGTACCCCCATCTGCTTTTACAAAAACGGAATAAGGGGCAATACCACATAATTCTACTAAAGATCAGCAGCATTCAAGTATACTTTAATTTAAATAATTATTTCATCAGGTAATGCCAACTAGGGAAACAGACAAATTAAACATCAGATAAGAGTTATCAGTCAGCTAAAAATTCAGTTTGTGAACAGCCGTAAGATATTTTATCATCACAGTAAATGTTATTTCATAAAATTATTATTAAAACACACTGATGCAGATGAAGTAGCACAGTGTTAAAACAAACAACCAAATATAGGTAAATTATGATAGTGATAGAAGTTGGATGGGTATTAAGTGATTTAATTTTAGTTAAGTTAGATAGTTTTACAAGGCATTAAGAATATAAGGACAAAAAAACAAAAATAAATACGATGAACTCACTAACAAGGCATTAAAAATAAAGGAACAAAAAAGAAAAAAACATATGTAGAAGGAAGATTAGCACTGGCTATGGAAGCACTAATTATTTCTTAACTCGAGAGAGGATGGTGAGGAGGGGGGGGGGTAACCCTCTTCTACTTATTCAATCGAACTGAAATTTGGCACATAGACTCTCTAGAAATACAAAAACATTTTAACNGCGATTCATATTTAGGCTCATTTCACACTAGAGCGGTTTTAGGCGGGGTTGGGGCAGTTCAAACTTGGCTTAAGATCAGCAGCCGCAAAAACATTGCTGACCATTCATCCGAAGCAATTAAAGGGTTGATTATATACATTGAACTATTAATTTTTATTTATAAAGAAGCATTTAAAACATGTACCACGGTTGAATAGCCAAGTTGTAGAGGATTTGAGCAGCTGCCGAATGGTTACCAGACGTCTCGTAATATTGCCAGAGCAAGTCTCTAAACGGCAGATGTAATTTCCTAGGATGTCTAGTAAGATATCTTTCTAAGGAAGGTCTACCGAGACGTACAAGAGATGAAGTGAGACCTCGAGACACCAACCAATCATAAACGACGCTGTGACAGACTTCATCGTTAACTTCAAGACTGTCAATCACAACACTTTCCAACTAGAACAAATAAAAAAAATGAGGAAAAATTAACCACGAAAAGAAATTAAAATTTAATGACAAAAAAATATAATGTGAAATTTTTACTAAGCAATTCAATTTTTTTCTCTTGAATTTGATATTCATAATATTACCAAAGCGTGTGGTTGAGAAGACACGTGGCCGTTAGGTAACTGTGAGGGAGATTTAGAAGAAGGATGACATTGTTGGTAGAGTTGATCAAGCATAACACTTATTTCTTGATACGTCCTCATTCTGGAAACAAAGAAATGAACGATAATATTAAGTACAAAATTAAAAGCAATTTGAATCATATCGTCTGAATGTTTGTGAAAGATGACAACTTGAGGAAACAGTTAGTTCTCTTGTTAGATTGACGTTCATTTTTCATTAATAATTGGACCCATAACGGAAGAAGACAAGTTGGAGAATATGTCATTACGAAGAAATAGAACATCTCATACTCGGAGGACATTGAACTATTTATAAAATTCCAGAGGATAACAATTAAACTATCTAGAACCTAAATCTGAAGCATGCGGGGCAATGACATCATGCTTCCACTTAACCCCCGTAAGTGCAAAAATAATGTGCTTTTAAAGAAAGAAAATAATTGAGTGGTGCACCTACACCTTTGGTGGATTCCCCTTTGAAGGAGTTGCTACAATAAAGGTGGAGATACTCATGCCATCAAATTGGGGAAGTAGCTTGCATGCCAAAAGAGGGTATTTGCCAGTAACTGGCATGCCAAGGATTTTTATTAAGTTTTTATCTGCTTGCTTGCCAGCTACAGGCATGCCATTTAACATATCCACATGCAAGTATCTGGCATGTTTTTGTTCAAGCTACCTGATAATTTTAAGTAAGTCTTACAGAAACCGACGATTATCGCCTCATGTACTTACGTGAAGCGCACCTTATTTGTTTAATATAAAATGATTTTAACATTGTTTAATTACGTAATATCTAAACTATTTCTCATCATGAGTACCTGAATATACTTTAATGTTTAATTTCACTTGTTAGTGAGGTAAAAAATTATGAACGAATTCTTAAACCACTTTCCAACCAACTTGAAAACTTTCACATATAATGTATTTCCAAAGAGAATCAAGGTTATTTATATTTTTTTAAGTGTTTTTAATTTGAATATGTATTTATATTAATTTAACTGAAGGTGATTACTGGAATTGCACAAGTACAAAGCACGCAGACAAAAATTAAAAATGGAACAGAGAAAATATTTTTTAAAAAAAGTGTTAATATAAGCACATCAGATAAGGTGTTATCAGTCAGCTGAGTTCAGTTTGTGAACAGCCGTAAAATCTTTATATCATCACAGTGCATATTTCAAATTACGTTTTAATGATTTCAATACAGCAATTTAATTTATAGGTAAAGTGATTAAAAATAAATAAAAAGTTAACGGTTAAAGGGTGTGCCAAATGAGTTATGGTGTCCAAGTGGTGTTGTTGGATGACAGGGAGCCAATAAAAGCACAGGATTTAAAAATCCTGTCTTTTATTGGCTCCCCACCCTATTTTATGACTTTCCAATGCTGTCGACGCACTAAAGCCCCGTTTACACGGTGATAGTTGGCACGATAGTTGCGGTCACAATAGCAACTATCTCAACGACTATCACCGTGTAGACTACGTGATAAATTTTGTCGCGATAGAATTATCAGCCATCACACTATCTCGTCTGACGAGATAGTTGAGTGTTCTATCACAGCACTCAGAGTACTCACGCGGATTATATAAAAACTACAATGCTAGATACTAGACGCTGATTGGCTTATACTTTTTTATCAAGTGATATCAGATTTTTAAGGCAACAAATATGATAGCTTGCTTCACATTTGATNTTTTTTTTTTTTTTTTTTTTTTTTTTTTTTTTTTTTTTTTTTTTTTTTTTTTTTTTTGACAATGTGAATATATTCCTTTTGTTGTGTGTGTGTTATAATTTAACATTATATTATATTTAATGCTTTATTTCCGTATCCTAGTCAAAAATGTATTATGTGGATGTAACATTGAGTGCAAGACAACAAGTTTTGACGTATTTTAACTCTCACCGTGCAGACTGCACACCTCGACGATAGTTGTATGACGTGACTGACATGATAGTTCTACCGTGGAAGAACTATCACCGTGTAAACAGGCCTTAAGTCTCATTTAGCACAATCTTTAGAGAAAAAAAATTTAATTGCGATTCATATTTAGGCTCATTTCACACTAGAGCGGTTTTAGGCGGGGTTGGGGCAGTTCAAACTTGGCTTAAGATCAGCAGCCGCAAAAACATTGCTGACCATTCATCCGAAGCAATTAAAGGGTTGATTATATACATTGAACTATTCATTTTTATTTATAAAGAAGCATTTAAAACACGTACCACGGTTGAATAGCCAAGTTGTAGAGGATTTGAGCAGCTGCCGAATGGTTACCAGACGTCTCGTAATATTGCCAGAGCAAGTCTCTAAACGGCAGATGTAATTTCCTAGGATGTCTAGTAAGATATCTTTCTAAGGAAGGTCTACCGAGACGTACAAGAGATGAAGTGAGACCTCGAGACACCAACCAATCATAAACGACGCTGTGACAGACTTCATCGTTAACTTCAAGACTGTCAATCACAACACTTTCCAACTAGAACAAATAAAAAAAATGAGGAAAAATTAACCACGAAAAGAAATTAAAATTTAATGACAAAAAAATATAATGTGAAATTTTTACCAAGCAATTCAATTTTTTTCTCTTGAATTTGATATTCATAATATTACCAAAGCGTGTGGTTGAGAAGACACGTGGCCGTTAGGTAACTGTGAGGGAGATTTAGAAGAAGGATGACATTGTTGGTAGAGTTGATCAAGCATAACACTTATTTCTTGATACGTCCTCATTCTGGAAACAAAGAAATGAACGATAATATTAAGTACAAAATTAAAAGCAATTTGAATCATATCGTCTGAATGTTTGTGAAAGATGACAACTTGAGGAAACAGTTAGTTCTCTTGTTAGATTTACGTTCATTTTTCATTAATAATTGGACCCATAACGGAAGAAGACAAGTTGGAGAATATGTCATTACGAAGAAATAGAACATCTCATACTCGGAGGACATTGAACTATTTATAAAATTCCAGAGGATAACAATTAAACTATCTAGAACCTAAATCTGAAGCATGCGGGGCAATGACATCATGCTTCCACTTAACCCCCGTAAGTGCAAAAATAATGTGCTTTTAAAGAAAGAAAATAATTGAGTGGTGCACCTACACCTTTGGTGGATTCCCCTTTGAAGGAGTTGCTACAATAAAGGTGGAGATACTCATGCCGTCAAATTGGGGAAGTAGCTTGCATGCCAAAAGAGGGTATTTGCCAGTAACTGGCATGCCAAGGATTTTTATTAAGTTTTTATCTGCTTGCTTGCCAGCTACAGGCATGCCATTTAACATATGCACATGCTAGTATCTGGCATGTTTTTGTTCAAGCTACAGCTACAGGCATGCCATTTAACACATCCACATGCAAGTATCTGGCATGTTTTTGTTCAAGCTACAGCTACAGGCATGCCATTTAACATATCCACATGTTAGTATCTGGCATGTTTTTGTTCAAGCTATAGGCATGTGTATCTCAGCCTTAAAGGATTTAGGCGTAATCTTGGACAAATCGTTGTCCTTCATTGCTCACTACAGTGATATTTGTGCTGGAAGCTTTCCAGGAACCTAGGGTTAATTATAAGAGTTTCTAGAGGCATGAGAGACCACCAAGTCAGGTCATATCTCTATAACACTCTTGTAAGGAGAATCCTGCAACACTGCTTTGTGGTTTGGTCTCCTCCTTGGTCCACATCCTTTCTATTAAATCCAGCGGAGCTTCACAAACTGTCTCCTTAATCTTCCAAATAAAGGTCTTTCATCGATGCCGAATTATGTGGATGTAACATTGAGTGCAAGACAACANAGTGATACATGAATGAGTAGTGATAAGAGTGATACATGAATGAGTAGTGATAAGAGTGATACATGAATGAGTAGTGATAAGAGTGATACATGAATGAGTAGTGATAAGAGTGATACATAAATGAGTAATGATAAGAGTGATACATGAATGAGTAGTGATAAGAGTGTTACATGAATGGAACAATTCTACATTTCTAAGTAAGGGAATGTAAACCAACCTGTTAAGATATGCCGAAGCTCCTTGGAGATCTTCTTGCGGGTGGTTTTTTGAGAGATGATGTTGAGCCAAAGAATTGGGATCTAATTTATTAGCTCTTTCGACACAGAGCTCGATAACACCCTCGTAATATTTACATTGGATTAACTGAGCACACACTGAACCGATGTCTAACTCTCCCGCTACTTCCTTGCACAACTGCAAACAAGAGAATAAGAATTGTACTCAAGTCTATAGTTGAGGATTATTGTACACATCTGTAGAGAAATCACAGTAAAAGTCAAAAGTCAAGGGCAAAGGAAACTACAGCATTGTAAACTAAAGGCTAAGTCTGTTGTTTCTTTACATATTAATTATCTTTAATCCTTTATCACATGTATTCAAAAACAGTAATACCACAACTTACATCCTTTAATCTTTTCTTTTATTTTATTTATTTCTTTAATCCTTTTTCACGTGTATTCAAAAACAGTAATACCACAACTTACATCCTTTAATCTTTTCTTTTATTTTATTTATTTCTTTAATCCTTTTTCACGTGTATTCAAAAACAGTAATACCACAACTTACATCCTTTAATCTTTTCTTTTATTTTATTTATTTCTTTAATCCTTTTTCACGTGTATTCAAAAACAGTAATACCACAACTTACATCCTTTAATCTTTTCTTTTATTTTATTTATTTCTTTAATCCTTTTTCACGTGTATTCAAAAACAGTAATACCACAACTTACATCCTTTAATCTTTTCTTTTATTTTATTTATTTCTTTAATCCTTTTTCACGTGTATTCAAAAACAGTAATACCACAACTTACATCCTTTAATCTTTTCTTTTATTTTATTTATTTCTTTAATCCTTTTTCACGTGTATTCAAAAACAGTAATACCACAACTTACATCCTTTAATCTTTTCTTTTATTTTATTTATTTCTTTAATCCTTTTTCACGTGTATTCAAAAACAGTAATACCACAACTTACATCCTTTAATCTTTTCTTTTATTTTATTTATTTCTTTAATCCTTTTTCACGTGTATTCAAAAACAGTAATACCACAACTTACATCCTTTAATCTTTTCTTTTATTTTATTTATTTCTTTAATCCTTTTTCACGTGTATTCAAAAACAGTAATACCACAACTTACATCCTTTAATCTTTTCTTTTATTTTATTTATTTCTTTAATCCTTTTTCACGTGTATTCAAAAACAGTAATACCACAACTTACATCCTTTAATCTTTTCTTTTATTTTATTTATTTCTTTAATCCTTTTTCACGTGTATTCAAAAACAGTAATACCACAACTTACATCCTTTAATCTTTTCTTTTATTTTATTTATTTCTTTAATCCTTTTTCACGTGTATTCAAAAACAGTAATACCACAACTTACATCCTTTAATCTTTTCTTTTATTTTATTTATTTCTTTAATCCTTTTTCACGTGTATTCAAAAACAGTAATACCACAACTTACATCCTTTAATCTTTTCTTTTATTTTATTTATTTCTTTAATCCTTTTTCACGTGTATTCAAAAACAGTAATACCACAACTTACATCCTTTAATCTTTTCTTTTATTTTATTTATTTCTTTAATCCTTTTTCACGTGTATTCAAAAACAGTAATACCACAACTTACATCCTTTAATCTTTTCTTTTATTTTATTTATTTCTTTAATCCTTTTTCACGTGTATTCAAAAACAGTAATACCACAACTTACATCCTTTAATCTTTTCTTTTATTTTATTTATTTCTTTAATCCTTTTTCACGTGTATTCAAAAACAGTAATACCACAACTTACATCCTTTAATCTTTTCTTTTATTTTATTTATTTCTTTAATCCTTTTTCACGTGTATTCAAAAACAGTAATACCACAACTTACATCCTTTAATCTTTTNTAGTGGAATCAGCGCCAGAGCCTGGTGAAATTGGTCATGTGATTAAGGAAGTTGTCCATCTTCCCAGACAATTAAATTTATAAGTTGATTATGATGATGACATGTTAAAGAACTACTGGATTCACACTATCAGAAACTGATAATAGATAAGCTGATAGGAAAGATGAGAAAAAACATCAAATAATAGATTCTTTCGACCCAGTTCAATCAAAAAATCAAATGACAGTTCCAAACTTAACAGAAGGTTTCAGTTCGATTCAAAAAGGATTACAAATTTTGGAAACCACAGACTCCAATAAAGAGCGTGTTCTGCTTCTAACTTTTGTACATAGAGAAAAAATGACGTCAGGTGACTGTTACATTTTATGAAGTCTTCTACGTCAAAATAACTTTGGTCTACGTTTTTTTCAATAGATAAAAAAATAATTTGTTGTATTATCTAAAATTTTATAAGATACACATTTTTCTTCTATATTATGACTTTCTTTAGCCCCTGGTCCCAATTAAACAAATTTATAACTGTCAAATTTTACCCTGACAAGCATGGTTATCGTTCTTTCACCCAATGCTAGAGTTGAGTTCGGGGTATTACTGTATAAAGGCAAATTAATAATAATAATTAATTAATTACCTTGAGAGCAGTTCTGAGTTTTGCTTGCCTCTCTTCAGGGTCCAATTCATCTTTGACAGCCATAAGGACTTCATTAGCCTAAACAAACAAAATTTCAACAAACGTCAAGTATAACTATCAATTAGAAATTTCTAGGAATTAATTTATAGAATAATAGTTTATTAATATACACAAAAATGGATGTCTGATTGTTTGTGCTTTATAGACTTCAACACCATTTGACCGATCGCCATAAAAGTTAGCACATAACTATATATATTTTTTCAAGGAGTCGATTATATGATTTCAAAATTTAAATTTTAGTACACAAGGGCACAGGGTATGGGGTACAAAAGTCAAAATAGTATATAACCTTCATGATGCATGTCAGAAATCTCTTTAAGAGTAAGGTAATTGTTTTTATGTACAATTTTGTCATATTTTTATGTAAGAAGGGGCCAACATTTTCATAGTAAAGCTCTACAAATACAGAGGATAGAAAATTAGCATATAGTTTTTACTATAGGTGTAGTAAACTAGCATCTGACCTCTGGTTATAGTCAGCTATACACATATTGTTACAATCTTGCAGTCAAACTATATGTTATACAGAAATATTACTCCTACACCTACAGAGTGGCCACCACGAGGAAGAATGAAAACTTAATCTGTAGTAATTTTGTAGTTTTGCTAGTTAAATTTTGAAATTTTAATATTTCAGTATAACCTTCACATTTGTTGTTCAACCAATGCCTGAATAACCTCAACTAGTAACCTTTACTTAGTAAACCTACTTGCCACTAAGGAAAAAGGAACGTAGAAAAACCGCCAGAGCTATTAACTATTAGCTATCAACTATACAGTATCCATACTTGATGGTATAGCTGCAAGTTGATAAGTTCTGGTATAGTCTATAAAGAGGATGTTCACACAGGGTATTTTTCTACTATAATATAGCTAAAATTAGCATATAGTTCAGTTTTGGACTATACGAAACAGTCACACAGCTATAGTCTCACTATAGCAGCACTATACGCTAGTTTTTTACCCAGTGTGTACATAGCTTAACTTTATCAGAGGATCCTGAAATCCATTGAGACCAAATGAAATTACTTAATACAATCATATTTACCTTAGAACAAGCAGCGTCTTCAGGTTTAAACAAAGATGGACAAACTTCTCTAAGCTTATTACTAATTGAGTCAACAGACGAGTTGTCATTTAAATACCTAAACAGAACAAATAAATAAGTAACTAAAATTATAAGATAAAAATCTAATGCTTCAAAAAGAAGAAATAGTCTAATAAAGAAAGTATGATAAAATTTAATGACAATTTAAACACAACAAATAAATGCACATAGGGGAATTGTTTACTTGTTTTATGTCCAAGATTGGGGCAATCTTTGGAGCTACGTGCACAGGCAGCCTAGTTTTACTATATAGTTGGACTTCCACTAATATCTCTATATAACAAATTTTCTTTTATGTCCCACAAATTCTCTAAGTAGGTGTTTCTAGGGGGGAAAAAAATGTCTATACATTTTTATTTGCCTGGAACCATTAATTTCATTATAAAGAGGAGGCCTTGCTGTAGTGTGCTTTAGGTGCCCTAAGCACTAAAAACATAAGGCTGAAAAGTATATTTAGTTAACAGCTTGCGTGATCAAAATTTAATTTGTCGCCACAGCAAATAATGATGAAACAGCAGCACATAACTGTCAAAAAAGTCACTTTCACTAAAGCAATCAAAGAGTTAAGGCTCTACCGCCCTTTGAGGTTAGGAAAAACAGTCAAATTACAATTATACTGGTTCTAAGCATGATATAAAAAATCTAATCACAGGTTTCATTCCCAATTTTAATTCTGCACAATTTGAGCCCTATTTCAACTTCCTATGATAAATAGTGCAGGCACTATTTTAATACTACGAGTGTTGTCGTTATATTAAAATGGCGCCTGTACTATTTATCATAGAAAGTTGAATTAGGGCTCAAATTGTGCAGAATTAAAATTAGAAATGAAGCCTGTAATTAGATTTTTGATATCTTGCTTAGAACCAATAAACTTTTCATTTTAATGATTTTTCTAACCTCTATGAGCGGTAGAGCCTTAAGATGGTCACCTAAGTGTGCAAACCAAACATTATTTTCATAATTTAATTTAAAACTTACATGTTAATTAGGCTATTTATCAGTGCATGACACAGATCCTTTCCAGCGTAAATTAAATCTCTAAATGTGAGCTCTGGCATTTGGTTTTGTAACTCCTGAAACATAAATAAATACTTTTACTTTTAAAAAATTGATTAATTATTATCTAATATAAATAATTAAATAGTCGAAGAAACAAAATTTCCATATCTGTGTTTGGCAGCTTGGTCATAAATACCCAGGTATTAAGTTAATTCTATGATTACTGAGTTCAAACACTTAGCATTCAATGTTGTTCTTAGAATTGTCAAAAACTAGTATCTTTTATATATAAACTTTAGTAAGAGGCAGCAACATAACAGTCCAGGAGATAGCGTGCAAAAAATTGTCTGACTAACATCAAGCTAGAATTTTGTATACAAGTCAATCTTTTAGCACCTATTAAGAATATGTGGTCGGCCAAGTTCGTCTGCGGGACATAGCTTGGCAATAGGCTTTTGAAAAAAACAAACCGGTGGAGAGCGGTCATGTCTCGCCAATTATGGTAGACAGTAAGATTTTCATGATCCTGAATACAGAATTAATTAGTAGACCGAAAATGAAGTTGATGTTAGATTGTCCCTTGACAGGCAAATACGTTGATTTTTAGTGATATTTGAATAACTAACCTATCAAGTGTGAAAATAACATCGACTTAATTTTTGGTCTACTAACTAATTCTGTACTCAGGATCATGAAAATCTTATTGTCCACCATAATTGGTGAGACATGGCCGCTCTCCGCCGGTTTGTTTTTTTCAAAAGCCTATTGCCAAGCTATGTCCCGCAGACGAACTAAGCCGACCACATATTCTTAAAAGGCGCTAAAAGATTGACTTGTATACAAAATTCTAGCTTGATGTTAGTCAGACACTTTTTTGCACGCTATCTCCTGGACTATAAGTAGTATTGTAATATGATACCATAGGAATTTCATTTTTTTGAACTTGAATTTCTGCTGCGCATTTAATATATATATATATTTTTTTTTTTTAAATTGAACTTCAAGGATCAATATGGTATCACTTCAAATCTAAGTCACCCTCAAATTCTAACTCTTTAAAATAGGAAAAAGTTTATTAACTGTTAAGTTAAAATAAATGCTTTGAAAATAAGTAGAACCCTAATTTTGAGCATTAAACATTTAAATAAAAAAGAACTGGCTCTATTTTAAAGTAATACACAGTACTCACACCTTTAATTAAATGAGAAAATATTAATAAAAGTAACGGATTTATATCACTCAGTGGTTATCTTGGACATAATAAACAGAGAAATATAAGAGAAGACTACCTGAGGAAGTGACATGACTATGATGTGGAACTGATGCTCGGCTAGTAGTTTCCACAGGCCGAGAACTTGAAGAGCATGCTCGACCAGATGTTTGAGAGAGTCGAGTGAGTTCCTCTCTTGAATCTGAGCTTCATGGAGTCTAGTACGAGCTGACAGAGGTGAACCTACAGGAGTGGCCAGCGGTGTTCCCAGGATCGGTGGTGCCATGTCAACACCAGGCCTGCAATCAATAGATAAGCATCAAATGCAAAAAATAAGCATTTTCCACACAATGAAATCCTTCACTATCAATAACTCACTCTTAACGACCAACATTTTGGTAGAGGGAAGAAACTCAATTACAGGTTATTACAGGTTCATGGTGGACTATGTTCCAGGAGCATGGTGTTGGTCGGGCCAATGAGGCTGGTCACTACCCTGGAACGTGAAGGAGGTAGCGTAGCCGTGGCGGTTAAACCACCTCTGCTCGGCTATCACTGAATCATGAGTGGAACGAGATGGGGTTCGATTCCTCGGCGTGACACTCTGATTTGTATGGCCCACTATTGATCACATCATACTCGCTTCGGCGGTACAATGTACATATGTATGATGTGTGAAGTAGCTGCAACTCTCCACCACGGGGCGTAAAAAGGGCCTAAGTGATGGCCTAATTGCAAGGTTCCAACAAGTGGTTCGTCCTACCCGTTCTAGTAGGAAGTACTAGACTACTACTACTACCCTGGAATGTGCATCTCCACTACATTTCCATTTTTTCACTGTTCAGATTCTCTCCGAGTTAGCTCTATAGAGCGCATCTATACAGTTTTATACCTACGTTTCACTCTTCCCTAGTTTTTTTATTTTGTTATTCAGTCATTTATAGTTGATTTATTGTTTTCCCATTCCCTGAGTAGTGCCAAGCAATTTTTTGTACAACGTGTTCATTTAACTAATATACAGTAAATATTTCACTTAATTATTTTTAATTATAATCCGATTAGTCCAGGAAATAGCGTGCAAAAAAGTGTCTGACAAAAATCAAGCTAGAATTTTGTATAAAAATCTTTTAGCATTTACCATTCGTTGTTCGGAAAAAAAATGAATGAGCCTTTTTTGTAGGAAATTTAATAATCTTGCAATTTGATCATCACCTTAATTTGTGTTCAAACCTAAGGTAGCAAGATATTTATAAAAATTGATGCGGTGAAGGATACTGAATATTCATAGATCGCCCTATAATCTGTAAAACTTCCATTATAAAATAAATGAAACCTTTTTTTTTTGGAAATTTTGTCATCTTTAATTATGATAACCACCTTGAATGGGTGTCCAAGCCATAGGAAGCGAGAAAATATAAAAAGCGAAAAAAAAGGGTGAATTTGTTGACCTTTGACCTTGAATATCTACGCAACCACGATCTCGTTGCTGATATTCAATTATATTACGTTGAAATGAAGTGATCAAAAAAATAAAATAAATAAAAATAATAAATTGAAGAGATTTTTTTTTTTTTTTTTTTTTTTTTTTTTGGGAAAAAAGCCATATTTAAGACCAAAATAAATGTACAATATTAAAATGTGGAGAAGACGGCACTCAGACCTTGAGAGTACTTGTGCCCAGAAGGAGGGTGAGTTGAAGTCCTAGCAGCCAACATATAGACTAAAATACACTCTCGCCATGCAAACGTTATTGTCTCCCATGACAGGGGTATCCAACCTTTCATCATTATATTTAAATCATGCAAGAGTGCCTTTAGTCCCTCTATTCATTTTTGTATTATTTGATTTCACACAAAAAAAAAAATACTCACACAACGTTGGCAGGTGGTAACTGAGTATTTTTCTGAAGAAATAATTTCAAAGCGTAGAGATGTGAAGTAACCCGGGCAATGTCGCTTTCATACAAACTGCTAACCAACTATGTAGAAAAAAAAAAAAAAAAATTAACAATAGTAAAAGAATCCAAAAGAAGAGAAAAGCTTCAAGTTATCATTTATGCTCAAGGATTTTTTTTTTTAAGAGAAATAAAATAATAACGCATTAGAGTCTATGTAGTCTGACACTCAGGCCCGTCCAGTAATCTGGGACTAAGGCTGAGCCCCCGTTCCATCTTGCCACATGTAAGATAAGATTACTAAATGAGAGGGAAACTAAGATAAATAGAGACACTAGGGTAAGCAAAAACAAACCTTCTGTCGTAGTAAGTTTGTTGTGCATCTACACTCATAAGTATAAATAAACGTTTGTTTTATTGTGTCCTATAATAATTTAATTATAATTTATCATAAAAAATCCAGTAATCCAACATGACATAGCCCCATATTTGTCGGACTAGAGAAACTCAACTGTTCTCAATTTAAAAGGAGACGTTTAAAAAAATAATATACATGTACTGTAGGAACGCCGAGAGAATGTGCGTGGAAAAATGGATCTTGGGTCGAAGTTTCAAACTAACTATCGACTTCGCTTCTAGATATATCGATGTTCCACTAGGCAGAGTCCCCTGTAGGTGTGTCAACCTTTTCTACCTTGTTTAAAAACTGACATTTTTTCAGCACATTTTAACAATGCCCGACTTTAACATCTCACTGCTTTAAGAGTTAATAGTTTAAAAAGCATGATATCTTACTAATTTTAAAACTTAATCTGATTATAGATTATAAAATAATATTTATTTTAAAAAATGTATAACAGTTTTAAGAAACCATTAAGTATACAAATTTTATTAAACATATTTAAAAAAAAA
>KZ651578.1:65105-79188 GCA_001010745.2 Gerris buenoi | reverse complement strand
ACCCCGTATTCATTACTTGTACCCCGTACCCCTGGGTACCAGAAATTAAATTTCGAAAAATCATGTAGACAGTGACCTTCCCCTTGCTTTGAAGGTCAAGTGTGCAAATTTTCATCACGATCGGAATAAAACTGTAGATTTGTATAAAGGACATACCCACCCACATACCCACATATCCACAGACTTTCATCTTTATATATATAGATTTACTGGAACAGTGCCACGCGGTTTCAACTTTTTGATATTTAAGTATTTTTCTTAATTTGGTCTTTTCTTTGCGAGGAAGCTATGTGCCACATTAATTGGCAGAGTATTTTTTAATCTTTTTGATACTTGCATACATGTTGAATGAAAGTAATGTCAGATTTGAGTATAAAAGGAGAAAAAGATTATTATTTAATTCAGTGTTTTAATAGCATTCAAGGAATGTTCAAGAACATTCACTGTGTTCGAGGAACATTCAAAGTAAGTGTTATAATAATATTCAAAGTGTTTAAGTAACTGACAGTATAAATTTAACTTTTGAAAACTATTTCATGCTAAAAGGTGTCAATTCCAAGTATCTAACAAATTTCAGACTTATATAAACATAAATTTCTAGTAATTGCAAGGATTTCTAACAGTGTTAAAATTAAGAGTATCAAAATATATTTTCTCAAGAAAAGCAACAAAGGTGATTAATTGCTTGAAAACTTAAGCCCACGGCTGATTTACCTGTAAAAAAAATTTTATGACTTAAACGAGTCTCGAAAGACAAACTTTGTTACAGGCAATTTTGTTGCTCACTCTGCTACGCCTAAGTTTCACTTCAAAATGTATCTTTTAGTAGAATTAAACTTACAAGCAGGTAGGTTGGAAGCAGGTGTTGAGGAGGGATAAGGTGTGAAGGTACCGGCCTGAGGATACAGAGATTGTTGCTGAGGAGGAGCTTGTAGCTGAGAGAACTGAAGAGGAGCTCCTACAGGTTGCTGGCTCAGATGTATAGGTTGGGAGACAGGCTTAGCTTCACCTCCGTACAGGATGAATCCTCGAGTAGCCCACTCCGCTACCTACAGAACACAAACAAGTTGAAATTCAAGTCGATTGCGTAGTTTAACTATCCTAATCAACTGTAACCATTCCGATAATTAACTCTTGAATAAATCACAAATTGTTCAAGTTAAAATATATATATTTGTCTAACCACAATTAGCATAAATATAACAATCAGACGATCGTTTCAGTCCAGCACATAGTTATCCTTAGTAAAAATATAGTTGGCATCTATTAAATCGTTAGCCTAACTCAAAGTCTTAGTTGTTTTAGAGTGCAGGCCGAATAATGTTCTGCGACTCGTTTTGAAATTTTTCTTCCAGTCTGGCCTATGTATACCCCTTTACATGTGTCACATATTAGCTTATAAATACCACTTTTGTCTGGAGTTTACTTAGTTTACACTTATACTGGTGTAATTAGTTTACTTCATGTGTATGTACTTTTTTGGGAGACATTCTCCCAGGTCACATACCAGATGTGTACCCCCCCCCCCACAGACCACAACCAACAGATACATCTTTATACCTTGTAACCCTTGTTTCTTCACTCAGTCTATATATACGTGAATGATTTTTTATATTAATGTTAATTGTAGTTAGACAAATATATATATTTTTAACTTGTAGAACAACTTGTGATTTATTCAAGAGTTAATTATCATCATGTTTAATTACCACAAAATATCGGTCAACACAACCAATTTTTTTGTAACCATTCCGTAAATTGAATATTTACTTATATTATATAAAATTCAGATGTATGCCAACTAAAAACATTATTTTTTTACAAAAGGTCTTATTATTACCTGGTTGTTGGTAGTCCAGTGATCACAAGCGAGCATGACACACATTGCGCAGGCATCGTCATTCCCTACAATGGTAAACATGTTCTTCACTTGTTCAGAATCAGGACCGGATCTCCGTTTCAGCACTTCAGCGAGTACATCCACGGGACGTAGCTTCTCAAATATATCTGTACCCTGAACAAATCAAATAACATTACAGTTATCACCTGATGTATGAGGGAGATATGTTGTGTGATTTGCCTTTACTCAGATGATTTTCCAGATCAAAGGAACCATTTTCCATAACCTGTTGTATATATAACTTTGTCACATATTTTACCATGGATAATCAAAACCATGGATGTACATATTGTTTTAAAGAAGCATAATATAACAAAAAAAAAAAATCATACAGTAGAGCCTCGATAAGAAGTGTCTCAAGGGGATTAGAGAAACAGTCTTGTTATCAAAGTGCTCTTTATGTTGAGGGTCGTGTTATCAAGGTTATTTTGGCTATCAGTCATGTTATAGAGTTTAATAGAATGTTGGGAGCGGGGCGGGGTGGGGTTTTCAAGTCTAGACTTGTTCAATGTAGACCCATTCCTGCATAGAGTCGCATTATAGAGGTTGATTTCTCAAAACGACTTGTTATTGAGGTTGTTTGGATAATAATAGTCAAGTTATAGAGCTTAATATAACATTATGTGTTATGGCAATCTCAAGGGGATTTGAAAATAGCATTTGTAATTGTGGTTTTCGAGTTATTGAGGGTCGTGTAAGCGAGGCTCTACTGTAAGAAAATTTGATAGTGGCCAAGGGGCTCTAGGGCACCTCTAGCTATGAATGGGACAAAATGAGTTGAGGCGAATCAAGGATGTGGGTTTGATCCCACAATTTATATAGCTCACAAATGGCCATACCATAGCCGTTAAGACGGTACTATGCACAGGTATGATGTGGGAAGAGGCTGGAGCTATCCACCAAGGGGTTAGTAAAATGGGCCTAATGTGGCCTGATTGCTAGGTTCCAACAACAAGTGGCTCTTCCTACCTATCTAATCATTACCATTATCTCTGTTTAACAAGGCGATACATAAATTTATTACAATTTATCATTTTTTAGAGATAAAAGAATTAATAAACTCTTATCAGCTGACGCAGGAATGACCTGGAAGGAGGCCAAAACAGAGTCGGGAGACACTGCTTTGATGAAGCCTTATGCTCCCAAATGAAAGATAGACATGAGTCAAAATCAAGTTAGCAGTAGTTAGAGTTCCACGGGAGACATTATAGATTTAATGGTTACCAATGCAAATGTGAAGTTTGACATAAGTTGAAAAATATAGTCACTAACCTAGAGACCAGATAAGAGTCAAAAGTTGATTTTTCTCAAGTATCATTCCTGAATCAAGAATTTTATTTCAAGGCAAAATTTATAAAACAAGGAATTACTGAATAACATATTTACCTGTACTGTTAAAATTGCAATCCTGTCAGGAACATGATTGTGTTGACAAATCATCATAGGACAGCTTTTGCTTTCTGGTGAATTCTGTTTGGTGATTTCAGCTGCAACAATCAAATGAAAATAGTAATTTCATAGTAAACTAGAAGCTGAGGTAATAGTGAGTTATTAAATCCAAGATGGCGGTTGTAATTCAATATGGCGGCCATATATCGAAATCAAAACGCCTGCACTTTTCTATTAATGGTACACTCTATCTATGTACCGAATTTCAGAACTCTATGTCAATGGGAAGTAGGAGAATAACTGATGAATAAATCCAATATGGTGGCCATATATCGAAATAAATTCATGGTACTATGAAGTTGCGGAAGAATGATGGTAGAGGTAAGTTCATGGCAGCTGTAGTAGAAAATTTTAATTTTACAACTCTGGTATTTAAAACCTCAAGTTAGAGTTGGCAAGAGGAATCCCCTCCACTCTGCTTTTGGTGGAAACGCTACTATTAACAACTAACTAACTAAATATAATTAGTTGAAGGCTACTAACCTAAAGCAACAGGTTTCCCACTTAGGCTGACTTCCGTTACATTTTCACTAAACCAACTTTTAGTGGCAAACAAATCACCGCTAAGGCACCATAGTTTGTCATGCGTTCCTTCCAGAGTAGCAGTAGATATGACAAAACTACCTGTTTTTGTAGAAAAAAAAAAAGTTAATAGCATACAACAAAATACAAAAATATAATAGAACTAAAAAATATTAATTTATTTTCAATAGATGAAAATGATAAGTACCATTTTAAAACGATGTTACGAGTGTTAAGAAATTACAGTAAGAACATACCTGAGAGATTGAGGGCTTGAAGAGTGGTCGAACCCCTCATAGACTGAGAAGATATCGGTGTATAGCCTGGAGGCAACCTGACGTGGGTAAGATGAAGGTTTGTAGGTCTGGGAGAGTTACACGTACTCAAATAGTACCTGACAACAAAAACACAAGTAATCAATTAAAACATTTCATCTTAACAACAACTAAAACAAAACTGAAACAATAAGCCAGAATCTCAAAGGATAATAAGTTTCACTTGTCACAAGAAACCACTGAGTATATCTCAGACCAAGAGCATTTCATTAAGTTCTTCAAGACATTATTACACTAAGTTAAATAAATAGACAAAGAATTTGTATTAGTCTTTCTCCTACATGTGTCTGTTAAGGCCACCTTTGGAAGCTCAAGAATTAAAATCTGACTATTTAACACATCGGTTCCCAAAGTGGGGATCGCGCCCCCCAAGGGAGGCGTGAAGACAAGTCAAGGGCAAACTGGTTAAATAGAATCTGAACCGTGGGACTGGGTATTATAATAATTGCAAGATAAAAAGAACTTTTTATATACTACGTTTTTAAATTTTCTGCCATAAATCATAAATTTGAAACTTGTCAAAATGAAGATTGTAAATATGGGACATGCCAAAACAAATAAAATAACTTGCAGATTTTTTTTTCCGAACTAACTTTCCATACAGCACAATTTGCTGAAAACAAATTAAATGTTACTGAAAGATGGATAAAAGTATTAAAATAATGTATTGTCGTTGTGATCTGAGCTATTCTAAAAGTTTCAAATGTCTAGTTACTCGGGAAGTTAGTTATAAATCGATTGCATGATTTGTACTTGACAAACAAACAAGAAAGCAAGCTAAGAAAAACGTAGTAAAATAGAGAGAAGTGTAGTTGGGAGAGCACGTTCCTGGAACATGGTCAGCCCCACTGACCTGACCAGCAACACGTTCCTGGAACGTGGTCAGCCCCACTGACCTGACCAGCAACATGTTCCTGGAACCTGGTCAGCCCCACTGACCTGACCAGCAACACGTTCCTGGAACGTGGTCAGCCCCACTGACCTGACCAGCAACACGTTCCTGGAACGTGGTCAGCCCCACTGACCTGACCAGCAACACGTTCCTGGAACCTGGTCAGCCCCACTGACCTGACCAGCAACACGTTCCTGGAACGTGGTCTGTCGTCAATGTGTTAATAATACACTTGTATTTACCTGACTCCATACTGAGTAACTCCAACTAATCCTATAGAAGTGTGATCTTCGAATGGACAAATAGAAACAATCCGGCCCAATTCTACGTTCCCTTCCATATTCTCACACCTGCACAAAATATAACATCAATTAACTTAATTAACAATATAAAAAAATAATCCTCTTTACATTTGTATATGATACACTCAAGATAGAACACATTTTTACAAAAATCTTAGAGAATAACTCATGTAGTTCAATCTTGTTTATCTCGAAAGTTGCATGTTTGTAAAATTCACTAGGAATTCTATCAAAGCCTGAAAGCTTTGTTGCATTTTAATAAAAATATACTTGATTCTATCTCTTCGAAGGTTATTGGCCGATCTTAATGGGTCTAATAGTGAGCCCACTGTGAAGAGTTCAGCAAAAGAAATAGTAAGGGCTGGATTTGATAATGATAGGAGAGAGCCAGCATGGCAATGTGGGTTAAATTACATACCACGTCTGCTCGGCTGTCACTGAATCATGAGTGGAATGAGATGGGGTTCGATTCCTCGGCGTGAATGGCTCACTAATGATCACATCATACTCGCTTTGGCGGTACATTGTACAGAGGTATGATGTGTGAAGTGGCTGCAACTCTACCATGGGGAGTAAAAAGGGCCTAAGTGATGGCCTAATTGCAAGGTTCCAACAAGTGGTTCGTCCTACCCGTTCTAGTAGGAAGTACTAGACTACTACTACTACTATTAATGATCAAAAGTGTTAGACCCATTCATCAGATGTTTCCTGCGTAATTCCTGAGCTACCTTCCAGAAATCTTGATTAGTTTTTATATTAAGTAGGCTTTAAGTGCAATTATCATCATGAAAAAATGTTTTTGCACCCTTACAAATATATTTATAGTTGCATATATAGATATTTCGGCACAAAATACAACTAATGAATTAATGTCATCTTTATCAAAAGAGAAATACGAACTTACATACAGGAAGTTGTTTTTTCTGTATTTATTATTAAAATCTAACAATCATAGATAAAGTACGGTACGCAACTCATGCCAAAACGGCATTTTGCATGGCTCGTGTGGTTTTACTACCCTCGCTATCGTGCAAACTCCACACTCGCATGCAAAATGCTACTTTCCCCACTCCACGCGTAATGTACTAATACGCATAAAGTTTAGAATTTTGAACATCTTCGTGTGGGCTTTATTTGACTTCCTAAGCATGGCTGTTTGAATCCCTGAGCTGTCTTTCCTTTCTGCATTATCAGCTAGAAGATATTTTTTTTACGAAAATAAAATAATTTAACAATAACAATAACAATAGAAATAGAACGAACCTGAGGATATTGTTGACTCCGTACATCATAGCAGATTGAGTCAGAGAAGCAACCCTGTACATTCCAAGGCCGTCCTGACCCAAGTCAAACACTTCCACCGTTCCTTTCTCCGTTAAAGTGTAAATAATGTTTCTAGTTTTATCTAACTGGATATCCGTAATAGGATCCTCTTCGGAAAATGCAGAATTTACAAATTGAGGTAGAAAATATGAAAACATCCCTTTCGAATGATTCACTTTTTGACATCTCTTTCCCCACCAACCGAGCTCTTTCTGTAACAAAAATCCAACAAAAGGAATTTGTTAAAAAATATTTCTCATTATTAAAAACAAAAAAGTAAATTGAACAAGGAGAATAATAAACATAATTTATATCAATTTCACCAAGACAATAGAGAATCCCACAAAAAAATTGCACTCATCAGATTCAAGCTAGGAGTACTGACTGGGTAGTAAGAACTTGTAACCCACTCAATCAAATTGATTATTTTAGCTTATCATCTAAGCCCAAGTTATTAAAAGTGCTTGTTTTTAAACCAAATAAGTGTTTTCAATTCTTCCATCAAGCAGAAGGCTCTTTAACCCACAGCCATTATTTAGTGCAAAAAAGCTTACAAATTAAGCTAATTATTATATTTTAACAAAGACAAAATAATCCAGGAGATAGCGTACAAAAAATGTCTGACTAACATCAAGCTAAAAATGTTGTGTACAAGCTAATCTTTTAGTGCCATTTAAGAATATGTGGTCGGAAAAGTTTGCCTGCAAGATACAGCTTAACAATAGGCATTTGAAAAAAAAAAAGGAAAACAAATGGGTGAGAGCAGCCATTTCCCACCGATTATGGTGGATGTGATTTTAATGATCCTGAGTACAAAATTAGTTAGACTGAAAATTAAGTTGATGATAGTTTGTCACTAGACAAGATAGTTAGTCAAATATTACTCCAAATAAAAGTGTTTACATATCAAGAGACAAACTAACATCAACTTGATTTTTGGTCTACAAACTGATTTTGTTCTTAGGATCATGAAAATCACATTGTCCATCAAAAAGGGCGAGACATGGCTGCTCTCCACCGTTTTTTTTAAATGCCTATTGCCAAGCTACGTCCCAGAGACCACCTTAGCCGACCACATATTCTTAAAAGGCACTAAAAGATTAACCTGTACACAAAATTCTAGCTTGATGTTAGTCAGACTCTTTATTACACACTATCTTCTGGACTAAAACTAAAATTTGTTTACCATAAAAATCTAGATTCAACATAAGAAAACCAAACAAAAATTTATCCTTAACAAAAATTATCCCTTTCTGAAATCTGTTGCCACCTAGAGCTCACATCTGAAAATGCACCTGCAATTATTTTCACCCTTAGGGCTAAAAAACTAAGAGATAGACTGCACAGGTGCGTAGGTCCAATGAACTAACCTGGGCTATGAAAAGGATTCCTTCGCAGATCCTTCTATATCTCAAGCTAATTGACATCCTCACAACAATTAGAAGTCTTGACAAAACTTTGACTCTTTGTAGTCCAACTTAAATTATTATGACTCCAGCTGCAGTATGCTAATCAGCAATACTCAATTTAAAAAGATATAAAAAACCAGATTGATGTTAAGTACCTGATAAGTTATTTCATAAAGAGCACCGTCAGCACCTCCCAAAAATATCCGACCTTTATCAGTTCCAAAGACTTTGGTTATAGCTACATTCTCAGTCGGTATACTGTAGATAATGTCAGGTGTCAACTGAAGTTCATCCCCGTACCTGTCTAAAAACAAAAACAAACAGGCAAATTAACTCTTGTCTAAAGACAGATTGAAAATAATGCAAACAACAAAACACCAAAGTAGAGTTAGTGCGTTGAGAGCACGGTAAAAACTAGCAAATGGGGTGGGGAGCCAATGAGAACTTGACATTTTCCCGGACAAAAAGTCGGGTCAACTAGGCAAAGATAAATGTCTTTAGTGGAGGGGATGTTGGCCAATCTGTGTGTCACTCAATTTCCCGAGCTGCCACGCACTAATTCTACTTAGGTGCAGACTGTAGATTGTAGATAATTTGAATAACTAAAATCAAGTATACTTACTATCAACTGCTTTGACAAGCAGGACGCCGATGACTAGAATTTCAGACGGTGTTGTAAGTATGAGTAAATGCTGAATGAAATTTTGAAAAACATCAGGTTTAGGTTTAACTAAGCCGACACTCACTATGGTTTCGTTCAATCCATCATAGTAAGCAACGTCACTCCTAAAATTCACAATAAAAAAAATTATCTAAAAATTGTTGCAAACTAATGTAATCAAGAGTAAGAAAAAAAAAAAATAAAAAAAAAAAATAACACTTATTGATTTATAGTAATTCAATGTATAATAATGAAGTCCAGTCATGCACCATGACTTAATGAGCGAATTTTCAAAGAAATCTGCGTATTATTGGCTTGTGATAATATAGGAATATTTTGGTTAAGAATTTGGATGGGTGGAAAAAAAAGAAAAAAAAAATTGGTACACACGGGTACGGGGTACAAAAGTCAAAATAGTATTTACCCTTCAAGATGCACATTGTTGGAAAGCTCTTTAAGAGTACAGTAATTGATGTTATGTACACTTTTATCATATTTTCATATAAACGGAGGGTAAAATGAAAAAAACAAACACAATTTTATGCTGTTTTTGACCCTAAATTGTCAAATTGTCTCCCCTAAATGAACTCCAAAAATTCTGGCCAAGGAACTCATCCTTTCTTTTGTTATTATTGACATTTTAAAATTTGTTTGAAATTTTTAAGTGCATCCTAAAGGGAGATATCGTCTGAAGTGACACATATATACATACATAAAAAAAGTGGTAAATTTTAGGAATCGATTCAGAATGGTCTGAAACGGATTTCCATAGAGAAAATTTTCAAAACTTCTCATTATAAAAATTTTGAAGCCATTGAAATAGCTTATTTTCTTTGAAAATTCACTTAAATGAAAGATAGATAGTAGTAAGTATAAAAAATAAAAAGTACTGTATTATCTATACCCAGTACAGAAGTATACGTACCCTGTTTCGAAATTCCACAGATAAATATCAGTGTCGACAGCAAGCCAAGCTCTGCTGATCTCTGGAAATAATCCCATTCTGAAATCTGTTCTAAGATCTGAAAACTTCAAGTTAAGGATTCTTTAGATAAATTTAATTGAAACAAAGAATATAGATAGATATATAGTTTATTCTAGATCTTCTGGAGGAGATTTTGTGAATCAGATCAAGAACTCCAAATGAAATTCTTATCAGTTGAGTTATTGTTATAATTTTAGGACTTTCTACGGTGTATTGAATGAATCTAGCAGAAAACCCAGAAACACTAACATATTATCATTATTTGCTAGCCCAAGAAATAATAATATAGAGGAGATAAAATTCTAACTTGTTATTCAGTTTTTATTTTGTTACTATGTAATACTAATTACTGTAAAACTCTTTAACAGGTATCTTCCGACAGATTCCTATAAGTTACCTCTAAGCAAACTACTGACTTCCACATACAACATATATAACAAATAAATAGAGGTAACAGATAGCAACAGAGAGGAATAAATTTTCTTGATAAGGTTGCCTTTTACAGTTCTTGATCATATTGTGGTTTATATTTTTCTGTCTAGCGAAAGGTCTCTCGATAATCAATATGCCACTCAATTTTGAAAAAATCATTAAATAAAAGCCATTGTATAGAAAGCCAAATTAAAGATGAATGTTATAACTGTTAGGCAGGAGCTATGGAGCTATGGCACCAGCTCTAGCTTTAGAAGTTACGACAACCACAGGGGCCATGAAGCTGTCTGGCAGTCTCTCCAAGCAGCAGTAATGATATAGGATTAAACTGTACCACATAGAACTTCAGTATTAACTGGAGTTATACATTTCCTTCAAAGGAAGATAGTGCAAGACCATGAAAATGTCCCCCTAGCTATGAAGGATGGTATGGTTTACTGATAGTTCTCTCTTAGAAGGAATATCAGGCTGATATTCTGCTCTGAATCGCAACAAGAGATTAGTATAAGCTTAGAAAAGTTCTCAACAGTCTTCTAAGCTGAGATATTTGCAGCCAAGTGATTCTGAGACATAAAAAAAGATTTTCATCTGATCGGCTAGTCAGGCAGCTGTAAAGTCTTTGGCTATTGCAAAATGCAATTATAATCTAGTGGCAGGTTGCAAGAGGTTTCATAATGAACTGGCAAGATAGAATGCTGTCAATCTAGTATGGGTTCCAAGGCATAGAGAGATAGAAGGAAATTAATCAGCAGTTAAACTGGCTAGGCAAGGTTCCAGTGTAATTCCTTCTGTCCCGGAACCAGTGGTAGGTATACCTCGCTGCGTTGTGAGGACCGCTTTAAACAAGTCTTTGTTAAGAGATTTTCTAAGAACCTGGGAAATTCAGGACCTTCTCATAAAGTTACTAAGACAATATTGGCCCTTAACAAGGGCACTTGTCATATTATGACTAGATTTAACAGGTCATTATCATCTCAACAGACATATGCAGCTGCTAGCTTGATTGAAAGTCCCACCATTCAGTTGTGCGGAGAGGAAGATGAAATTCCTACTCCTCTACAAAGCTACTGGCCAACGTTGGCTCATTTTAGATGACAGACCTTTGAAATGCCAATTGTTGCCTCAGAAGATTTTAAGAGACAGCCTCTGAACAGACTGAAAATGTTTTGTGACTGTGTCAAGATTATAGAAGAATGAGGGAGAGAATTCTTCATTTAACCCGGGTTTGCTCAATGGACCCACCTAAGTGGTCAATGTCTCTGGATTTTTAACTCCTTGATAATAATAATAAAAATAACTTGTATGTAAGTGTAAAAGGATACTGCCACACTGCTCCAAGATCTCGAGTGGAAGAGGAACTTTGTTTACAGGACGGATATTAGCCACACTGACTATATTAGTAAAGGCAGCTTTGCTCGGATAGTCACAGTCTTGAACTCCACTCATAGTTGACCTCGCTGAAACAAATTAACAATATAAATAGGTAACAAGTCTGAAAAACATCAAATTACAGAGGCAAGACAACATTGTAATTTTAATTGAAGCACAGATATTTCTGTACTTCTTTAGATTGTTATACCCCTATGTGTTTTTTAGAATATAAATGACATTAAAATGATGTTCAATGTACTTTGGGACAAAGGAATATTACACTTCTGTTTTTACAAGGGGAGTAACAGTCTAAAGAAGAAAATTCCGTACACCACCTTTAGATTATTACTCCCCTCTGTTTTCTTAATAAGTGCCGATATTTCTACTGCTCATTCACAACTCAACAGTATTATCAATTTTGTTTATACTGAAAATTAAAGCTAATCAGTGCCCTAGTTACTACGTTATTTGCAAAATGTTTTATTCAAATTTTATGTTTTGGTAGTTTTCATACTACGGAAAGTTTAAATTTTAATTTAAATCAAATTACAATAATTATTAACACTGGGAGACAGACAGTCATTCTCCTGCGTAGCTTAGTCGGAAAGAGCGTCTGTACTGGAAATACAGGAGGCCCGTGTTCAAGTCCCGGCGCTAGAGTCTATTTTTCTCTGTCCGTCTCCCAGTATTAATAATGATTATAATTTGATTTAAAATAAAATGTTTTATTTAAAATGAACTTACTCTGTTCGTTAAGCCTCATCTTGTCTGTTATCAAGGGGAAGGAACTATCCTGTACTAGATATTTATCGACCATTTTATCTGCAGTATCTAGCTGGTCCACAGACGACTGCGGAACTTCACCTGGCGTCTCAAAGCCCCTCATGATGTTTCTAAAACAAATACATATTAAAAGTTAGCAATGACAACAATTAAGTTCACGCTATGAACATTTGAATTATTTGGTAATGTACGCCTGTGACATGAAGTAAGTATGCTTAAATATATACATCTATAAACTACAAAATGGTTTGTAAAGTTTGTGAAAATCGACATTTCACAATTTCAGGAGCTGCCTAATGAGTTTCCACAGTTTTCTAGGACTGTATTATACGAGGTAGTGACAGAGAGGTAAGGTTACCGGAAGTTCTGTGCTCGATGAGTGCTCAAAATTCTTACTGAACACCAAAAAACACACACTTCACATTAGGTGAGGTTTTCAATAGCAGCGCACATTTCAGGATGCTATAAAAACCAAACTAGCGCACGTGCAACCTTCACTCAACTACGACTAGAATGCCGACTGACCTGCCGTATAAGTCAGTGCAACAATGCCACCGCTACTCCCACTACTTCCTAACGGGAGGTTACATTCCCAACAGCCCGCGTATATTCAACCATAAGGACCTATACAGTTCGAGAACCATCAAATCTAGGACATAAGATCTGGTTTAGAGGGTGTCTTTTTATCAGGTTAAAACTATGCTAAGTGTTCGGTGGACTAAACTAAGGAGGGAAAATAGACTACAGTAATGAAACAACTAGAGTTAGTGCGTTGACAGCGCGGGAAATTGAGTGACACACAGATTGGCCAACCTCTCTGGGGGAAAAAATAAAGCCACTAGGTCTGTAGGTAGGGGTGGGGGAGCGTTTATCCAGATGGCCTCTCCCCTCCACTAGAGACATTATCTTTGCCTAGTTGGCCCGACCTTTTGTCCGGGAAAATCTCAAGCTCTCATTGGCTCGTCCCCCCATTTGCTATTTTTTCCCTAACTCTTTTAACTTATTTTTGCACTAACTCTAGTTGTTCCATTACTGTAAAATTACAAATCTCTTATGTAAATTATATTTCCTGATAGCACAAAATTTCTACTGCTAACTTATTCGAAGTTCGTAATAGAAGCTCTGTTATTACCTTCTGCATACTAACTGAAGCAAGTGAACTGGAAGCAAGTGAAGATACACATTAAAACTATCTTTAAGGAGACATGTAATAAAGAAAGTCAAAAAATTTGTTTGGATGCACTCTCCCTTACCAATAAAATATCTATTAGGTTAGTTTCTTACAATAACACTGGATTTATAGAATAACTGCATAGTACAGAACAGAAAATGTAGGCCTTCGACAATTATACTTTTAAAAGGCTTAGTTGTCGCTCTCTTTACAAATATGATCTTAAACAAGACCATTACCTAGAGAGCAGAGAGTAACAAAACTTAAACTTATAAAGGTATATTTGCACTGCACCCTCTCAGATGAAAGCAACTACAGTATGTATGTCGAAAGAAGCGTCGTGTTGACAGCGCGGGAAAGTTTGACACATTGTGGGGAGAGCCAATGAGAGCTCAAGATTTTGGCGGGCAGTAGGTTGAGCCAACTAGGTAAAAATAAAAATCTCTAGTGGAGGGGCGCGGCCTTCGGGATAACCGTTTAAAACAGACCTAGTGGCTTTATTTTTACCCTCACATAGGTTGGCCAATCTGAGTGTCATCTGATTTCCC
>KZ651578.1:8691-24593 GCA_001010745.2 Gerris buenoi | reverse complement strand
AAAAAAAAAAAAAAAAAAAAAAAAAAAAAAAAAAAAAAAAAAAAAAAAAAAAAAAAAAAAACAGCAAAACATTTTTACATGTGGCTTACTTTATCTGAAATTATTCTACAGAAAAATATAATAAAAATATAAATTTAAAATCAGTTATGATAGCAGTTTACCTCAGATTGTGTCTGGTGTGGTAATTTATGTTTTAATAGAGCTTTAGCCAAAATCAGTGCACCCATTTCTTTGCTCGATAGCACATATTTTCATGTTATTTTTTAGCTACATTAGAGTAGAAATATAATTCCCTTTTCCATAATTCAACCGGTGTATATTTTTCTACAAAAAATATGGTTCTACATTTCAAATAGTAAAAAAAAAATGTATGAGTGTTATAATAAATTTAATTTATTCATGATACGTTTAAAAAAAAAATTAAGTTATTTATTTTTTTTAATTAAACACTTAATTATAATTTAAATATTTATGAAAAAAAGTTTCTCAAAACAGTTTAAAATAAATTTAGATTTAAATTAAATTTATTAATAAAAACAAAAAATCTAATATTTAATTTAAATGAATGATGAAGAGTAACATTAATTAGAAATGTAAACTCATCTTGAGTAATTCAAATACTTCAAAGAACACTTGAGATTTGGATTTTTTTAAATTTTTTAACAGAATTGCTTTTTCTAATTATTTCTTGAAGGTTTATTCTTTGATAGTACAATTTTTTTAAATTTTTTTTTTTTAACATTTAACGCTCATTTAACATTTCGTGAAAAAATAATTAAGTTGAATTTTTTTTTAAAAGAACAAACTATTTTTATGTTTGTGTACAAACTCCTTCATAATGAGAGCATGGACAAAATATTAGCCAGATAGCTCAAAAACCTTGTATATAAAGGTATTTAATAATAATAATAATTTATTCCTCACACAAATAATATTTTTTTACAATATACATTTTGTTTGTTATGTTTTCAGGGTCCTAAGTTTAACAATATCTGAAAAACAAAGTGTTGCACTTTTGCAACACTTTTCAACTTTAAGATCAGTACTTCAGTTTGATAGTTTAATGTAGTATAAACATTTAGGATATCGTAACTTTTTTATATAGTTAGAGAAAATATTAATAAAATAAATTAAAATATAAGATATTAATATCTACTGGAACAGGGTTTTTTTTCTGGTAATTTGGTTATTTACTTGTGGCATTGGTCCCAACAACATATCCAAAAAATTGTAGATACCTGACCATTGCAAGAATTTTTTACTGGACAAATGAAATTATTTATTTAACACCAACCTTACTTACTTGTGCTTTATCTAGGGCAGTGTTTCTCAACCTTTTTGTACCGGTGGACCACAAGATAGATTCCTCATGTACCCGCGGTCCACAAGTTGTTTCTTGGTTGTTTTATAAATCTTTCCGCGGACCACCTGGAACAGTCCCGCGGACCACAGGCTATGAGAATCACTGTGTTACCCTAGATTCTAGGGTAACACTGGAGGGAATCATTAGAGTAAATCATCATTGTTTATAACCTGCATCTAAATAACCTTCTATTTGATCATGGAAGAGGTGTAGATCAATAATAACCAAACAACGTCTTCACACAAAATAATTGTATTTGCTATAATTGACCGGTTTCGGCTGTTCTAATGCAGCCTTCTTCAGATAATCTGTGTAGGTTACTGTGTGAAATAACCTACACAGATTATCTGAAGAAGGCTGCATTAGAACAGCTGAAACCTGTCAATTGTAACAAATAAAATTATTTTGTATGAAGACGTTGTTTGGTTATTGAACTACACCTCTTCCATGATGAGTCGCTATCACACATTGGAGAAAAACACAGTCGATGATCTTCTATTTGAGATTAATTTCAATTCTTATTTGTTTTTAATATTGAATCCCCTATATCTCTGCTATTAAAAGTGCTAATAATTATTGGTATTTATTAAAAAAAAAAATGTTTATTTTCTCCCTACCGGAGATAAAATATTGTATGTACCTCGTGAGTAAAGTGCCATTATTCCCTTCGCGATAATTATCTCCCTCGGCTGCGGCTCAGGAGTAACCCTTCGCCTCGGGATTAAGGGACCATGGTTCCTTCGGCTTTGCCTCAAGAACCAACTTTTTTGCTCTGGGAATAATGGCTTACTTTACTCCCTAGGTGCATAAATAACTATTATCTCCAGTAGGGAGAATATACACATTTTTATCCATTGTACAGTTTTTACTTATTATTTTAATAAATCACAACAATTATTAGCTCTTTTAATTGCAGATATAAGAGATTCAATATCAAAAATAAAAAATAATTGCAATTTAACTCAAATAGAAGGTTATTTAGAAGCAGGTTTAAACAATGATAAGCGCAAATTACAAATAAAGTCTAAAAAGCAGTGTCGCCAACCTGATTTCAACAACATCATTACATTAGCCATTCATTCTCTACTAGTTATAAAATAATTAAGTTGGCAATCCTTGCTTTTCTCCCTAGTTTTACTTTTCTCATTACTTTTACTTTTTGAGTTCAGGAAAGAAAATACTTATTTTAGTCACTGTAAACTAATCCAAAGTCATAACTTTTTCTCAGTACTGGAGATAAAATTATTTTACGTTAGTAAAAACTAGAGGAATTAACAAGAACTGTATGAATAAATTTTTATTTAGTTATGTGATGATTAGTACTGGTCGATAAAAAAATGAACTTTAAAAATTTGTATATTGGTAGAGAACAGCTGTTTTAAAGAGGGTTTATTTTTCTAGTGTTATGTTTGATGCAAGTGTCGGATGCCCGGTTGGCAAGCCTGTGTTGAATTTTATTCATTGAATGGACGTCGTCGATGTCATTAATCACCGTTGTCCTGGGCAAGGGAAGAGAAGAAAAGCCACGTGATAAATGATGATACAAAATAATCATCTCTGATAATATACATTATTATATAATAGAGCTTCAACATTCTTGACACAATCAAATTCACTGTATACACTCCGTCAACATTGCTTTATTATATGGCGTAAACACTGTTATAACGCGTTTATCATTAACAGTAAGAAATGATAAAGAATGGTTTAAAGGCCCCCATACACGCAACATTTTGCGCAAACATGGTGCCGGAAAATGTTGAAATTATGACCTCTCAAAACAGTGTTTTTATGCATTTCTAAGGTGAAATTGAATATGACAAAACAGTGTTTTTATGCATTTCTAAGGTGAAATTGAATATGACGTGAATGTAAAAAATANGATTGCTTTGCAAGTTAAAAGCTGAGAACCACTAAAAAAATATAATTTTTAGTGTTTTTTTTTTTTTAATGATTTCTCATTTATGCGGGGGACAATTTTGTTGGACAACTTCAGATTCGTGTTCAGCACCCCAAAAACATAAAATAAACCACTAAAAACAATTAGAACTTTCCACTTCAAACTTCCATTTGACTGGAAAATTATTATTTTCAGGGTTTCAAAGATTCTTCTCAAAACTTTAATCCCAAAAAAACACTAGTGTAATAAAAGCCAAGTCTCGCGTTAAAAGTTGTGAGATGATAGGTTTAGCCAAGTCTCCCACTGTCCGAGTAAGTTCCACTAGGTCTAATTTATCCAGTGCAAGAACATGATGTTTGTCTGTTCCTCTCTCTATTCTCTTTCCCAAATCACTCTATACGATTAAATTTAAAAACATTTTCTGACTTGGCAAATACACACCACAATCTTAAATAAAATAATAAATACTATTTTTTTATGCAAGCGTCGCAGCACAAGTAATAAATAAAAAAATGTATACGACACTGCATTTAATTTTAGCCTTTGGGTGTGTAGGGTGTGTATTTGCCATGTCAGAAAATGAACAGAAAAAGACAGTCGAGTGCTGCGAGCCTGTAAGTATTTTATAAATGCGATAATATAACGATAAATAATTTAAAACAACGTATAACCTATGCTGACTAAAACTTTTTCTTTTGCCGACCATCATATAGGCCACTCTTTGAGGACATTAAGTTAAAAATTTGAATAGTTAAGAATTATTTTTTTATTCTCAATGACCTTTTAACATATTCTTTTTCTTCTCGCCAAAACCTTTAAATTGATATATAATATTTACTGACTAAAAAAGTTTTTGTTTAGTTGGCCGCCATCTTAAAATATATTAGGTGTGGTGTGGGGTCTTTTTATGCACTAGAAAGTTGTGGAAAATCCGAATGCCACATAAAAGTTGAAGGGTGCAACCCTGTATATGCGAAAAAACGTCTGGTAGGAGGGAGGAGTGGGGGGAAGGGGATAACAGAAAATACCCTAGGTTTGTAATTTTAATAGTTACATAATCTGTTTCTACTCGTCAAGATCTTTAAATTGACATATGTAATATGTCATGCTGTGATTAAAAAACCTTTGTTCAGTCTGCCGTCTGCCACCATATTGAATGCGCTGGTTTCGAACCAATTCGAAAAGAGGAGTATGTAGGAGCAATTTAGAATTTAGGAATAAGACACAATCAAGAGAAAGATCTTGGTTTATATAAGATTGAGGCTGAATATGAACGGGTAATAACGTTATCAAGATAAGATTAGAATCTGAGTTTTGAGTTGAAGATAACTAAAAACTTAAAGTACTTGTAATTCAACAAACGCTACAAAAGGCATTGTTCGAGCATTTTGCCTGTGAAAGGTGGCAGAATAAAGAATAGTTATTTATGTTACTAGGCAGCAAAATGGAATTTTACTGACAAGTTTTAGTTCCGAGCCGAAGGCGAGGATAGACTAAACAATACCTGTATAGGATAGGCTACTTGTACTTGTAGTAACCTTTATCTAGTAAAATTTTCTTAAAATGTTATTTTGCTGACACTTTGATCTTTTGCTGATACTTTATTATTTTGCTGCGTGTTTTTTTTTTGACTTGTTACAAAAGAATCAAGAAAAATGACATTTTGCAGATTAAAAACAGACCAAAATTGCAATTTTGCTGCCGTGAGCAGATAAAAGTCTATATTTACACTGCAATGGGATAAAAGTTAATGTTTCAACCAAATATTAAAATCCATTCATTAATATTTTCCATAATATGTTTTAAAACAAAATGAGCTTATAATGTAAGCACAGTTTATTCCGAAAAACCTTGTCAGTCAAAACTGTAATGGATCTATCAGCAATTAATCAAAACTGGAACCTGCATGGATGATAGATGTTACATCAACACCTACATGATATTGCACAAACATTAAAAACACAAAGCCTTTAGGAAAACATTTCCAAACCGTCTTGTGTTTGGACAGCACTTGAAAAATAAGCTGTAATCAATGATTAAAAAACTAGCACAAACAATAAACTTCAAGTGGTTAACAACGATAAATAATATTAATATAAACATTTAGATAAGATACTAATTGAATTGAGAGTTATTCAACGATAAGAATTTATATTTCTTATTTAAAATCATAAAATATTTTATCGTTCTTTCAACTTTCTTACCTTATTTAAATTCGTGTATTTATTTGTCCCAATTTTAATTATCAATGAATTTAAAAAGCATGCTTGTCTTTTGAAGATTAACAATGATAATAAGAATTTTTATTCTTTTCGTATTAAAATATTTCCTGAACATTTTACATAAAAAATCCCGTCAAGTACTTGCCAGCAAGTTACTAAAAGGGATTCTTCGGACATTTTTTTTTGCGTTTTGTTTCAATTTTTAGGGGGGTAAAATGGCCACCAATTTGGAAACAAAATATATTTTTGTGAACCAAATTTNTCTGTCGTCTGTCTGTCGTCTGTGCAGACGCCTGGAGCCTAAACTACTGGGCCGATTTTGACGAAATTTGGCATACACGTTCAGAAAAATCATACCCCGAGGCAAAATCGAGAAATAAATTTTAAATCCAAATTTGAGGACGCTACCCCCAAAAAACTCTGAAAAAACACGAAAAAAAATTATTTCTCGAAAACGGTTCCGACGATTTTGATTAAAAAATTCTGAAATGTAGTCAATTTAAATAAGAATCTAATGATATAAGCCGTTTTCCCGGGAAAAATCTAGTTCCTGAGATAATAGCTTAAAACGCGCATGGAGAGAGCCCGGGTTCGATTCCCAGCCCGGGAGAAGTTATTTTTATGATTTTTTGATGAAATTTCCAATAGTAATTAAATGTACATACATGAGAAAGTTTGTCTGAGTTGTCTCGGACCGATTTTTTNAGTTCGCAATAGGTTTTCTGTTTTTGGGCAAAAAAGTTTAACTTATATACCAAATTTCAAGTCAATAGCGTCAGTAGGTTGGGAGATATAATCTCCCAACCTAAGTTGCGACGGACGGACGGACGAACTACCAAAAGCATAAGGGTTTCTAGGACGACCTCGAAACTCTAAAAAATAACCTGCCAATTGGTGTGGCACATAGCTTCCTCACATCTTATTACGTACTTTATTATGGTTTATATGATAAGCTTTTACGAGCCATAATTGTCAAATTTGTTTGTTTCCACCGTTTTTTTTTCACAAGGTTTTATTTAACTTGCAATGTTTGTATGTATGTATGTATGTATGTATGTATGTATGTATGTATGTATGTATGTATGTATGTATGTATGTANCCCTACTGGAGATAAATATAATTAAAATAATCTCAACGCCAAAATTACAACTGTATCATAACATATTCACTTCAAGTTAATGTTAAATATTACTATTTCATTGAGAAAGATTTAATAAGCATTTTTATTTCATACATTAATCTCTAATAATATTACTACCTTAATTTCTAATTCTCATAATTGAAAAGGCACTAAGATTAATTTTTGCCGAGTTTGACGAAATTTGGCATTCATGTTAAGAAAAATCATAGCCCGTGGCCAAACGGAGAAATATTTCTTGAAAACGGTTCCGACGATTTTGATTAGAAAATTCTAAAATGTAATCCATTTATATACGAATCTAATGATATAAGCCTTTTCCCCGGAAAAAAATCTAGCTTCTGAGAAAATAGCTTTAAACGCGGACGGAGAGAGACCGGGTTCGAACACAAGCTAAGGAAATGTTATTTTTATCATATATTTTGATAAAATGCTCAATAATAATTAAATGTACCTACCAAATCTAATAAATGGAAATTACTGGGCTAAGTAATTATGAACTCGTACCTGTATGAAGAAGTTTGTCTGAGGTATTTTTGACTGATTTTTATTCTGACTAATTTGATCCGGTATTAATAAGCGAGTTATTTTATTCTTTAATTTCATGGATTAGGCACTTCTTTAGATTGTTACTCCCCTTATAAAATCAGAAGTGTGATATTCCTTTGTCCCAAAGTACATTGGACTAAACATCCCTTTGTCTTAATAGTTATTTAGTTAATGACATTTATATTGTAAAAGAACATATGGGAGTAACAATCTAAAGAAGTAACTTTTATAGTATGCTGAATTTGGATAAAGATTATATATTTTGATTTTATCGTAAATCTTATCTCTATGTAGTGCAGTTGAGAAAACAAGTTTTGACACGTATTGTGTTCTTAGTTGTATATAATAGTGGAGTGTTTAAAATATCTTCTAATCAGTAATGTATATAATAATCTCTCACGTTGATAAGTCTATTGTCATTATGTGTTAAGGATATAGAATATCAAAGCAATTTCAAACATGGTGTTAAAATTATAAGCATTGAAATTTAATATAAACTGACATTTTAAACTTGAAATTCACTGCGAACTATTTCGGAATCAATATTCTATACGTCTGCATATAGAGTGACAAAACTTTGGAATAGTGGGGGAACTCATAGTTCTTCCTTTTAGAAATGCCTCAGTGCAATCTTCATTTGGTTGTTAAAATTTACAATTCAGGAATGAAACACTAAAAGGACTTAAATGTAAAAGAGCTTTTCAAGTTGAACTTCTATCGTCTCAGTCTATATAAGTGTCGAAGAAGTTTTCAAGTCAAAACTTCACAAATTGTAAGTTTAATGTTGAGTCTTCAACTTGTCTTAAAAGTTGTTGGTTTTGTCGAATCCTCCGTCAAAGTTGTTTGCAAGTGAAGTTTAAAGTTTGAAGTTTCGGTTTCCCACCCTTAAGGGTTTTGACGTGTGACTAAGGGTGAAGAAGTGCACGAAGGTCGAAGGTAGGCTTTATTAAGGAGAAAACGGGTTAACGCTACTTTTGTAAATGATTCTGTTCTTTTAAAACTTATACTCTCACATCTTGATTAGTTTTTATGAGTGGAGGAAAACACGTTTAGCTGTAATTACCCCTAATAAGTAGGTGGGTTATTATGTGTTTAAACCTAAAACAGTGTTTTCGTCAACAGATTAATTACATATTAATAAAAAAGTAATAAAATAAAAAGTTGTTGGACAACTAAAAAGGTTTGTTCCAACCATACTTCAAACTGGTTTGGAACTGTCCGACGCAAGCGGTACGGTCCACAATTGATCGTTTTTACTTTCTCATATAAAGAGAAAGTATTGTGATGGCGCAAAAATTCGATTTTGAGATTTTGATGGATTTACACGTTTTGAGGTCCCCTGAGTCCAAAAAAGTGGTTTTTAAAAAATGTCTGTCCGTCGTCTGTCAGTCGTCTGTCTGTCGTCTGTGCAGACGCCTGGAGCCTAAACTACTGGGCCGATTTTGACGATATTTAACATACACGTTCAGAAAAATCATACCCCGAGGCGAAATTGAGAAATGAATTTTAACTCCAAATTTGAGGGCGCTACCCCCCAAAAACTCTGAAAAAAACACGAAAAAAAATTATTTCTCGATAACGGTTCCGACGATTTTGATTTAAAAACTCTAAAATGTAGTCAATTTAAATACCAATCTAATGATATAAGCCGTTTTCCCGGGAAAAATCTAGTTCCTGAGATAATAGCTTAAAACGCGCATGGAGAGAGCCCGGGTTCGATTCCCAGCCCGGGAGAAGTTATTTTTATGATTTTTTGATGAAATTTCCAATAGTAATTAAATGTACATACATGAGAAAGTTTGTCTGAGTTGTCTCGGACCGATTTTTCACTAATGCGCTTGCGTCGTACAGTTTGAAACTAGTTTGAAGTGTTGTTGGAACAAACCTTTTATAACGTGAATATAGTTATATGTAAATGTAACTAAGCAGCAAAATGGAATTTTACTGACGAGTGATAAAGTTAGACTCCGAGCCGAGGAGGAGAGGACAGGCTATGAAAATTAACTGCCGAGGCAGGTAATTTACCAAATTAACGCAATGAATACACGAAGCCGCAATGTTTCCTTTGCTGCCATGTTGCATACAATATTTTATCTACTCACGCTATTTAGATGGAAGCTTTAGGTATAGTTATTTATGTAACTAGGCAGCAAATTGGAATTTTGCTGACAAGTTTTTAAGTTTTATATCCTCGCCTTCGGCTCGGATAGGCTAAACAAATTTACCGCAGAGGCGAAGCAGAGGCAGGAAATTTACTATTTTACTGACGTGGCGGAACCGGGTAAGACTGAAGAGGCGAAGCAGAGGCAGGAAATTTACTATTTTACTGACAAGGCGAAGCCGAGTCAGGAAAATTACATGTTGACTGACGAGGCGAAGCCGAGGCAGGCAATGAATACACGAGGCAGCAATGTTTCCTTTGCTGCCATGTTGCATACAATATTTTATCTACTCACGCTATTTAGATGGAAGCTTTAGGTATAGTTATTTATGTAACTAGGCAGCAAATTGGAATTTTGCTGACAAGTTTTTAAGTTTTATATCCTCGCTGAAGGGGCTCGGATAGGCTAAACAAATTTACCGCAGAGGCGAAGCAGAGGCAGGAAATTTACTATTTTACTGACAAGGCGAAGCCGAGTCAGGAAAATTACATGTTGACTGACGAGGCGAAGCCGAGGCAGGCAAATGTTAATTACCTGCTGAGGTAATAACCGAAGCAGGTAATCTTTAAACGAGTCAGGAATGTTTCCTTTGCTGCATAGTTACATACAATATTTTATCTACTAACGGCAGAAAAATTACACTAATTATTATATTCACTTTTTAATGTATATATAAAAGATTTAAAGAAATTAAAGTTGTAAAAAAACCATAAGTTTGAGTCATCAAGAAAACAAAACAAAGGCAAAACAATTAATTCAGGGTTGCCATTTTTTTTATTAACAACTGTTTTTTTATTATTAGATAATCATTGTAAAATAGACAAATTTGTTTATCACTATAAATATTTAAGTTATTTTCAAAATAGATGTAACTATTTAACAGAATATTACGCTTTAATATATAAAAATAATACCAGCCCATAAAAACCAAGTTTTTATTATAAATCCTTTATATTTTTTTATTTAAGTTCTGAAGGAAAATATTGGTATTCATTCATTTCAATTTTAAATANTAGATATGAGGTAAGATATTGAAATTTGAGTGTTGAAAGGGGGAGAAATTGCAATTTATTATAAATGGGGTATACTAAACCCTCATATTTAGCCGCTTAAGGTTAGGTTTGGCCCCCCCCGAAAATTTTTTCTGTGTACGCTACTGAGATAGAACACCAGTAATGACACCCCAAGACAAAACCTTATCAGGTGCTGTTTTAGTTAAGCAGCCGAGCTATTCGCATTTCGGGTTGATTCTTGGTTACACCGGTGTTATTTCTTTATATTATTTCTAAAAAAAAACCAATCGGCTGTCTTTGCTATTTATCTATGTATTATGTATTTTTCTTTCTCTCGTATAACCCTCTTTAAGTCTTTTCCGTAATACCTCATAATATTTTTTTAAATTTAATATTTATTTACTTAACTCTTTTCTTACGCCTTTATAGCTGATATCTTCTCTTCCCTTAATTTGTTTATTGTTATACAATTATGTTTCTCTTCTATCTATATATATAAAATCCAAATACCACTCACTCACTGACACATCACGATATCTCTGAAACCACTGGACCTACGACCATGAAATTTTGTAGGTGTGTCCCTCTTACCTCCTAGGTGCTCGCTAAGAAATATTTTAAAAATCCGCCATATTGATTCAAGATGGCGGCCATTTATATACAATTCGACAAGACGATATCTCCGGAACCAATTGTACTAGAACCTTGAAATTTAGATGTTGGCTTCCTTTTATGAAATTAGTAACTTTTGATAAATAGTTTACCAATCGGGCATTTTGATTCAAGATGGCGGCCATATATATATAAAAGTCAACGAATGTATGTATGTTCTTTATAGAAATCTACAGTTGTAGTCAGATCTTGATGAAAATTTGCACAATTGACCTTCAAAGCAAGGGGAAAAACACTGTCTACATGAATTTTCGAAATTTAATTTTGGTACACAAGGGTACGGGGTACAAATGTCAAAGTAATGAATACCCTTCATGATGCATATCGTTGAAAAGCTCTTTAAGAGGACAGTAATATATAATTGTTGTTATGTACAGTTTTATCATATTTTCCCTAAGGAGGGGGGGGGGGAGGATGGAAAAAATATAGCTGTATCTTATATAAAAAGAAGAGTATCATCCCAATTTGATGAATATTTAGACACTTTTTCTTCAAAGCAAGGTAAAGGTCACTGCCTACATGAGATTACGAAATTGAAATTTTGGTACACAGGGGCACGGGGTAAAAGTAATGAATACCCTTCATTTTAATGAAATGCTCTTTAAGAGTACAGTAATTGTTGTTATGTGTACGGGATACAAATGGCAAATTAATGGATACCCTTCATGATACACATCGTTGAAAAGCTGTTTAAGAGAAAAGTAACTGTTCTTAAGTACAGTTTTGTCTTATTTTAATTTTGAAGGGGTAGAGGTAAAATTTAAATTTATATCTATACCTATATATATGTATATATAAGTCAACATATGTGTGTACATATTATGTATGTTCTTTTATACAAATCTACAGTTTTAGTCCGATCTCGATTAAAATTTGCTCAAAGTACTTACTACTTCAAAGTAGGGTAAAATCATAATCTACTTAAATTTTGGTACTCAGGGGTAGGGGGTACAGGTAATGAATACGAGGCCAAAGGAATGAATACCCTTTACGATTATTGTTGAAAAGCTCTTTAAGAGAACAGTAATTATTGTTACAGTTTTGTCATATTTTCATTTTGGAGGGTAAAAAATGGAAAAATATAGCTAAANGCCCACGTTACTACCCCTTGTCCTAGACAGTATAGATAGCCTGACGTCGACCTTTGCTTTCCCTTCCCATCTCTCCAACGTGCATCCACATAACCTTCTATTAACTGAATTTTATCCCTTGAATATGTTAATCCTAAATTTTTTGTACCCTTAATGTATCTTAACAGTCTTTTTTAATGCTATTAAGTGAATATGTCGGGGTTCTTTGGAGTATCTGGAAAGTACGCTTATTGGGTAAGCTAAGTCTGGTCTTGTCATTGTGGATAAATACATCATCTCGTGGTATAGTTTCTGGTCTACTGGTTCAGACTCCTCCCGATCTAAGTCTTGACCAACAGCCATTGGAATCTTTACTGGGTTGCAGTCTTCAAATCCAAATCTTCTCAATACTTTCTCTGCAAATCCTTTTTGGTTAATAGTTATTCCATTTTCTGTCTTCTTTATTTCCATCCCNTTTTATAGGTACATTTTTTAATTATTATTCAACATTTTCATCAAAAATTAAAAATAACTTCTCCTCGGCGGGGAATCAATCCTTGCCTCTCTCCATTCGCGGTTAAAGCTATTTCCTTAGGAAATAGATTTTTCCAGGGAAAAATGCTTATATCGTTAGATTCGTATATTTAAATGGACTATATTTTTGAATTTTTTAATCAAAATCGTCGAAAGCGTTTTCAAGAAATAGTTGTTTCAGAGTTTTTAAGGGGTAGCGGCCCCAAATCTGGAGCTAAAATTTATTTTGGGGTATGATTTTTCTGAACATAGGTGTGCCAAATTGTGTTAAAATTAGCCTAGTAGGTTAGGCTCCAGGCGTCTGCACAGGCGACATTTTAAAAACCGTTTTTTGGACTCAGGGGACCTCAAAACGCGTATATTCATCAAAATCTCATAGATCGAATTTTTGCCCCATCACAAATATTTTTACTTTCACTTTATATGAGAAAGTAAAAATATAAAGCTCAGTTCTGTTACTTATAGGTTTCTTCCTCTGGCACTTCTTTAGATAGTTACTCCCTTTATAAAAAAGAACAGAGGGCAGTAACAATCTAAAGGTGTGTGCGCAGCAAATTCGATTCTGAGATTTTGTTAGATTTACACGATTTGATGTCCCCCGAGTCCAAAAAAGTGGTTTTTAAAAAATGTCTGTCTTGTCGTCCGTGCAGACGCCTGGAGCCTTTAAATACTGGGCTGATTTTTACGAAATTTCGGATACATTTTCAGAAAAAATCATACCCCGAGGCGGAATCAAGAAATTAATTTTAGCTTCAAATTTGGGGGCACTAATCCCCCCCCTCCGAAAAAAAACTCTGAAAAACGTGAATAAAAATTTATTTCTCGAAAACAGTTCCGGCAATTTTCATATAAAATTCTAAAATATAGTCCATAAATACGAATCTAACGATATAAGCCATTTCCCGGGAAAAATATAGTTCCTGAGAAAATAGCTTAAAACGCGGACAGAGAGTGCCCGGGAGAAGTTATTTTATTGGTAAATTTTAATGAAATATTCAGTAATATAATAATTAAACGTATGTAGCGAAACTAATAAATAGAAAACACAAAGTAAGTAATTATGTACTTGTTTATGAGAAAGTTTGTCTGAGTTGTATTGGGCCGATTTTTCTTAATAGTTATTTAGCGAAGGTCATTTTTATTCTTAAGCAACATTGGGGTGGGGGAGTAACTACCTCTGAAAAATAACTTTCCAGTTATTTTTTGTTTAATAACCCTATAACCCAAACACATAAATGTAGGATAAAGCCCCAAATCACCCTTCTCCCATCCCCCCCCCCGGTCAAAAAAATTACTATTTCGATGGGGTGGCCAAAATCCATTTCGCCTGTGGCGGCCAAAAGGGTAGCACCGGCGCTGGTCCCATCCTTTACTTGCTGCTAAGGATACTAATGTTCTTAAACTTGTGGGTTTCACTACCGACGAGTATGTTTCAAAGTAGTTTACTCCATATTCTTGGGTAAATCCTTGCGCCACCAATCGAGCTTTACACATATTTGTATTAGGGTTTTTCACTCTAAATACCCACCGACTTTTGACGGTTTTCTCTCCTTTAGGTAGCTCTACTAAATCCCACACCTTATGTGTATCCATTGATTGAAGTTCTTTCTCCATAGCCGCTTTCCACTCAGGTATTTTTATTGCTTCTTTATAGTTGTTAGAGACTTCCAAATTCTTTTTCATCTCGTTACTTGATGCAACAGCAGATTTTTCATTATAGTTGATTTTCTTCAGCCTCACATTACGGATTGGTCTTCTAGTTTCAGGTAAATCTTTAATTTTCTCTTCCCGTCGATTGTCGCTGTTCTCCAAATTGTTTTTTCCGTCTTCGTTTAATACTTCCTCGTCGTTGAATTTATAAATGTCACATTTGTTTACCCCTATTGGTCTGTCAAGTAAATAGTAACCCATTTTTCCTTCAAAAAATTTTACGTCACGGGACTCTATGATTTTATTTTTATCTACATCAAATATTCTATATGCGCNGCTCTTCGGAGCACAGTAATTATTATATTATGTTATTAACAGTTTTGTCATAATATTCACATTTAGGAGGGAGGTAAATTTAGGATATTTGCAAATTATGTTATCAAAGAGGAGGGGGTATAAGTTGGAGAGAATCTAGATATTCTCGCATAGTAAAATTATTTAAATGTTTCTTGATGGTAGTTAATAAACTTATCAAATTAAAAAAACACTCCGTAGCGAAGCACGGGTATCCAGCTAGTTCCTAATAAAATAAAAATCAGTGCGAGACAAATCAGCCCTAATAAATACTTAGCCAAGTGTCCTACATTTATTAGTTTTAGTTTTATAGGTACATTTTTTAATTATTATTCAACATTTTCATCAAAAATTAAAAATAACTTCTCCTCGGCGGGGAATCAATCCTTGCCTCTCTCCATTCGCGGTTAAAGCTATTTCCTTAGGAAATAGATTTTTCCAGGGAAAAAGGCTTATATCGTTAGATTCGTATATTTAAATGGACTATATTTTTGAATTTTTTAATCAAAATCGTCGAAAGCGTTTTCAAGAAATAGTTGTTTCAGAGTTTTTAAGGGGTAGCGGCCCCAAATCTGGAGCTAAAATTTATTTTGGGGTATGATTTTTCTGAACATAGGTGTGCCAAATTGTGTTAAAATTAGCCTAGTAGGTTAGGCTCCAGGCGTCTGCACAGGCGACATTTTAAAAACCGTTTTTTGGACTCAGGGGACCTCAAAACGCGTATATTCATCAAAATCTCATAGATCGAATTTTTGCCCCATCACAAATATTTTTACTTTCACTTTATATGAGAAAGTAAAAATATAAAGCTCAGTTCTGTTACTTATAGGTTTCTTCCTCTGGCACTTCTTTAGATAGTTACTCCCTTTATAAAAAAGAACAGAGGGCAGTAACAATCTAAAGGTGTGTGCGCAGCAAATTCGATTCTGAGATTTTGTTAGATTTACACGATTTGATGTCCCCCGAGTCCAAAAAAGTGGTTTTTAAAAAATGTCTGTCTTGTCGTCCGTGCAGACGCCTGGAGCCTTTAAATACTGGGCTGATTTTTACGAAATTTCGGATACATTTTCAGAAAAAATCATACCCCGAGGCGGAATCAAGAAATTAATTTTAGCTTCAAATTTGGGGGCACTAATCCCCCCCCTCCGAAAAAAAACTCTGAAAAACGTGAATAAAAATTTATTTCTCGAAAACGGTTCCGACGATTTTGATTACAAAATTATAAAATGTAGTCCATTTAAATACGAATCTAAATATGTGAAAAATAATAATCT
>KZ651577.1:390129-407974 GCA_001010745.2 Gerris buenoi | reverse complement strand
GGGGCGCCTGGATGGCTCGGAGGCTAGAGCGCTTGCCTTGCGATAAGGCAAGTTAAGCAGCATCGAGCCGGGTCAGAAGGTGGCCGCAGCTCTCTGGGTTCGATTCCCGGACCAGACGCCCCGCTCAATGTCCACCCAGCATTGTTTAAACAAATGGGAAGCTCCTCGCAAGAGTGGCGACACCGGGTTTCGGCCTGGAAACCATGATAATGACACTCTTGGTTGTTGTACAACTAGGAGGGGAGTCATGGTTGACGACCATATCTTCATACACTAGTGTGTGAAGATTTCGGTCCCTAACCCGGGTTTGATGTATGGGCCCACCTAAGAGGCCTGCATCTTCGGGTGTAAAAGCCCCCCGGAATAAAAAAAAAGAAAAAAAAAAAGTGCCTCGCGACTTGATTCCTTCACTTCTAGCTGCAGGTAAGGATCTTTTAGATTTTATGTCGTATAAAACTGTCCACCTCTCAATTTGGCAGTTACTTCTTCAAACGTTGGAAATGGGTAGTTTTAAATCAGCTCATGGGGGTTTACCTTGAAGGGGGTTCTTTGGTTACCTTGAAGTCTCCATTTACCCTGACTTGCCCATGAGGGATCACTACTGTAAATAGGTGTCGCTGTTGGGTCGACTAGTTCTGTCTTTCCCCTTTCAAGTAACCTATGAAGTTCTGCCTCCACTCAACCTTTAAGTGTAAATGGAACGGAACTAGCCTTCAGTACAAATCAGTCATCCAGTATTGAAGTCTTATGACCCTTTATCTTGGTGGGTTCATCCCTAAACAAATCCTTAAACCTTTAGGGTGGTCCTAGTCCTAGTACTTAGTCCTTTAGGGGTGGTGACATACTTGATCATTCGCCCTGAATGAGCATGCGTTCCCATTCGGCTCGCCATCGTCCATTTCTAAGCAAATCAGGGCAAACACTTGCTCATTTGGGGCGAATGCTCAGGCGTGTCTCCGCCTTATTTTTTTATTGTTATTTTTACTTTTAGCTCTTATAGCGGCCGTAATTGTTGACCGATTTAATTTCTGATTGGGGTGCTTAAACCTCGCACTAATGCTCTTTAAATCGAACATTTATTACAAATTAATTTGTCCTAGAACTAGTGTTATTAAATATGTAATAGTGCAACCATCGTTTTGAGAGAATAGATTGGTAGTTAAATTAGTGCACTAACGGTTGTTGATTCTTGACAATTGGACGGGTCTGGGGCGCGAGTGTCTATCGGGCCCAGAGCACATCACATGCTTACCGCGTGCCTGCTGGTTAAGGTTTTGATCATGCATTTTGGGCTAGGTGTATCATCCTATTTTGGTATATGAAGGAGAATGAAGTACATGCGCCTAGATAAATAATCATGTATGAAGTCTTCCCTCTGTCTACTGACTCAGAGGACTGTACTTTGATGCGGGATATTATCATCGTTCTTTATGAGGAGTAGTTTGTAAGATGAAGAAAAATTAAACTGTATGTTCCTTTTTCTGTAAAATAATATTTTTGTTTATTTATCAAAACAAATTTCTGCCTTATTAAGCCATTGTGGGGCCATAATAAATCATATAGTCTCAACCACTGAAGAATCTTATCCTTAGAGAATTGCTCTGGTTCATCTCTAATCAATTTTACTTCTTCAAAAATCAATTTAATTACTATAATATATTAACTTTTATTTATTTATGTCAATAATTATAGTTTATTTATTTCAATCCATGTTTCTGTAAAAGTTTAGTAATTTATATATGTGTATGTTGTTTATTTTTTTGGTCCTGATCGATAGCATTAGAATATAACAAGAGGATATTATTATGCATTTTATTTTTTTTCCGTCCAAGTGTAAATTTTTACAGATTAATTGTATTATATCTATTTAAAGAACTGCAAATCAAAACAAACATTTATTTTTATTGGAATAAANATCCCGAATGTTACCTTACCTTTTGTGCTTTACCTTTCATTTCCAAGTGTAAACCGGTATACGCCAATAGATTTTGAGTCGGTAAAATGCCACATCAATTACTGTTGTTGATGCTCCCAGGGCATGCAGCATAGTAAATTTCATATTATTAATGTTTACATCAATCGTCATTACGTTAGGTTTTCCTTTTTTACAACTGGCTCTGATTTCTCGTATTATGTCGCCTTCAGGATCCTCCAGTTCTGGGTATTCTTTTTCATGAACTATTTATGTGTACTCAGTTTTGATAATGTATATTGAGGATGGATCCTGACGTGGGTAAGAAATATGTATCACTCAGTTCAGTGTCGGCAATGTTTCGACCTCACCGGTCCTTATCAAGCCTAAAATATAAATTCTTTATTTTTATATATATAAAGTCACATACACTGTGTCCCCTTCTTCTGGATCACATTATCATAATACATAAATATAAGAAAAAACAAAATAAAAACCCTTGTCTTAAAATGATGACAATAATAATAATAGGTATAAGAAATTACCTAGTATACATCTAGTAGACGTAATATCTAACTCAGTAATATATGTCTGCTGACTGTCAGTTAAACAATTTAGTTTTGTTTCGTCTCGAGATATCTATAAATAATAAAATGATTAAAGATATGTCACAACTAATAAAATTTGAACTGTACATTTCAGATAAAATGAGACAGAACCAACGAACGTAAAAATACACATACCCTATTGTTAGATACTTTCGACTATTGAGTTAGATATTATGTCTAAGACAAGGGTTTTTATTTTGTTTTTTTCTTATATTTATGTATTATGATTATGTGATCTAGAAGAAGGGGACACAGTGTATGTGACTTTATATATATAAAAATAAAGAATTTATATTTTAGGCTTGATAAGGACCGGTGAGGTCGAAACGTTCCCGACACTGAACTGAGTGATACATATTTCTTACCCACGTCAGGATCCATCCCCAATATAAAGTATTATTTTTTTACGTCTTGTTCAACTGCCCTAAGATTCCCATTTCTGTTTTTAATTACAACTCTTTATTAAGCTATGCATGCCTTGGTAAAATGGTTCTCTTTTAGACAAACCAAACATTTCTCATCTGTATCTGGACATTTTTCCTTATCTTTGATGCTTTTTAAAAACAATTTAAACAGTCCTTATCTTTATCAAGTATTCCCGGTTCTTTGCTTTTCCTATATTCTATAGTCAGTTCTTTTGCTCCTGAACCTTGAATGAACTTTCTTTAAAGTCAAATTGACGATTATTAACGCAAGTTAGTAAGTTCTTAAATGAAGAGGTACTTACCGTCGACACTTGCTTGATCTGAAGATCACTGGACCGGTTTCGGCTATACGCCATCATCAGCAGAAGACGAATATAGATCCTCGAGAACAATATATAGAGTCGAAATGAACTCTTAGAGTCTACATGAGAGACTCTCTCAAAATTACAGTGCCAAGACTCTACGAGTTCATTTCGACTCTAGGAGATCTATATTCTTCAAGTGTCGACGGTAAGTGCCTCTTCATTTAAGCGCTTTCTTTACTTAAGCTACGAGAACCTTGACCTTTTTCTTTTAGGCGTTTTAACTGTAGAAGCTTGTTCTAAACACAAAGCTGTCACTTCTACTTCTTTAAGAGTACTTCACTGTTTGTTGGGAGCTGTTTTATTTGGACTGTTAAATTGTCATTTGGACATGACAATTTGGTGACATTTGTACATGACGATTTGGTCTGCCTTTCCTATCCCTACAAAACAGCTGATCCCTAATTCCCTCTTCTAGAGCTTTCCCAAAATTACAGTGCAAAGCTGTAGGACACTTCTGAATAAAATTTTATTCCACACTGACGAATGCTATTGATAAGATGCAATGTACATCTTTTTATTGTGGTGGTCCCACTTCTCCATTAATAGTATTGCACCCTAAAGCAATACTATCTCTTTGTATATTATATAATACGTGTAAAGATATATTAAAAAAGTTGTATATATCAGGAAATATATTTTTATTTTTTTATAATAATATCTATAATATACTAAATTATACAAATTCATATATAAAAATTAGAAGCAATATTAAAAAATTAATTTATCTTCTTAAATATAGCTACGTCTAAAATATTCTGTTATTCACAAAAAAATGTCTCATTAATTGTACGTACTGAATTCTAAATAGTCCAGCAGATATTGTGTAAGAAAGATTTTGACTAACATCAAGCTAGAATTTTGTGTAAAAGTTAATCCTTTAATGTCTTTTAAAAATAAGTGGTCTGCAAAGTTAGTATGCGGCACAAAAACAAAAAATGGCGGAGAACTGCCATGCACCGCCAATTATGGTGGACAGTGTAATTTTCATGATCCTGATGAGATTAGTAAGTTGACCAAAAATCAAGTTAATGTTAGTTTGTCCCTAGATAGGGTAGTTATTCAAATATTACTCTATATCAAAGTTGTAACTTATCAAGTGACTAACTAACATCAACTTGATTTTCGGTCTACTATCTAATTTTGAACTCAGGATCATGAAAAGCACAATGTCCACCATAATAGGTGGGTTATGGCTACTCTCCACAGCATGGCAATAACCGCAGCGGGTTATTGCCATGCACCGTTATTACCATGCATAAACTACTTACATAGTTTCCTTTATTTTATTAACCTTCTGCTGGGCGCTCCATCTAGAGTCTCAATACCGGGCGCGCGCGGTACTCAGTTCTGACATTCTTTAACTCTCTTTAAACCAGTATATTTTTTATTTAGAGGTAAAATAACAATAACTTACAACTAATTGCCCTTCTTTAATACAAAAATTATACTTTTTTAATATAAAAATTAAAACTTAAGACATTTACATTATTAAAAAAAAAAAAAATTAAGACATTTACATTATTTAAAAATTTAAGACATTACTATTTTAAAATAAAAAAAATAAAGAATTTAAAAATTCTGATCCAATCTTCAGGATTAGTGTATTTTTTTCTCTTGACCCCTAGAAGATACATTTTGAATAAAAAATGTTATAGCTAAATAATAAACCCCCATCCCCTTGGTACCCTCTCCCTTTTAAAAGGGGGGGGGGTCTAAATAATAATGAAAACTAATATTAAATCAACACTTATATAAGAAAATTGCAAATAATTGTTGGTCTATAGGAATAAAAAATACTTACATTTCTGGGCGCAAACGGCACTGAGTTCCGCAATGTAGAGGTAGGACAAATTAATTCCCGATATCACAATAAAAAGCACTAATAAACACCTGCTAGCTATCTCTTACTCCCTAGAAGGGTTTAAAAAAGGAATACTGATAAGCCTCCTCGACCTTGAACCTACCAGTTGCTTTTTATATTTAAAAATCTATGTTTGCGGTACTGAGTGCCGTCGCGCGCCCGGCAGAAGGTTAAACAAAAAACTTCTAACCAATGAATGAAGAACTGACTCAATATCAGGAACAAAAATATATACTTGGAGACTTAAAGTCAATATCTAATCTAAAATTCTAGAAGTAACTATTAAACATTATACTTTGTTTTTTTCGGTACAATTATAAATCTTCCTGCAATCTTCTCCTGTAAGTCTTCCTAAAAAGTATTCTTCTAATTAAAAAAAAAAAATTACAAACTTAAATGAAAATAGATAATTTTTAGTTTACATATTTCAACAAATATATATTTTCAATTCGTAATACTTAAGATATAAATTAATGTTAAATTTATAAATAATTGATATATTACTGGAACCAATAGTTTTCAGTACTATACTATAGACGGCATGGACTTTTGGGCTATTATTTCCTAATCAATAATTATATTCTCATTTGTATCTACAAACTACTATACCACTAAATAATGGCTGATACTAAAACTTTTTCTAAATAGGTTTTGAAATATATTTTCTACTTATAAAAAATTCACAGGGAGGTACTTGTTTCCAAGTACTTTTTTGGGTTTCGTAGATTATGAAGCATGTAAGTTATTATATAATGAAATAACATTTTTACTTTTTCTTGATCCTGCTCTATAATACAAAAATAACAAAATATAAACAAATTTTGGTGGAAGGCCCCAAAAATCAAACAAAAAATTATAGGGTCCCTGGTTAAATCTCCCGGGGGATCACAATATTTTTTATCGGTAATGACAACAAGGTAAATTAAAATTGTTCGGGAAATTTTCATCGCCCTATAATAAGCTATTTCAACATTTTAGGACAAGTCGTAATAGATTTTTTTAGGGTATATTTTAACTCATTAAACCATAAATACAACATTTAATAAAGCATATACACTGTATATATATATTATAAAAAAAAATGAGTATACCACATTTTTGAGAATTGCGCTTGCGCATATTAAATTTTCATCTTCTCTATTTTTTTCCTACGTGTGGGTAAAAAAGTTAAGCCAGTGTTTCAAATTTCAACTTTTTAGCTTAAACGGTTAGGGAAAAATGAACCAAAGAGCTACAGATGGACAGACTCATCACCCTCGAGAAGGATCTACGAAACCCTAAAAAGTAAAATATATTTTTAAGTTTAATACAAGCCTATTAAATGTTTTTTAGAGCTAGGTTGCTTCTGGCTTGCTCAAATACTCATAAGGCCCACACTTGCGTCATAAGGTGGTGCACACTTGCGGCAAAAGTAATCGTGATGCCGCGTCACTTCTAATCTGCGTCTTATCGGATAGGTATCGGATAGGCCTGAGCCCTATCCTGCGTCATATCGGATAGGCCTGAGCCTATCACCAAGGCGACAGTTTCTCGTTTGCCACCAACCGAAACCCAGATGGATCGTACTCGCGCCCAAATATTTAAAAGAAAGTTGTTTTTTCAAAAAGTACGTATATCGTAAAAGTGAAATTAGAAAAAGGAAGTACTGGATTCATCCGTACAACAGCGAGAGGCACTTTAAGAGAGCCTTTAGCTTGTGCTTAATGGATCTCAGAGAAGATGATGACAAGTTTTTTTCATTATTTTAGAATGTCAATTCGATCCTTTGACGAATTGATTTAAAATTCAAAATATTTACGAAAAATATTTTTGCAAAATGCTTTCCTAAGCGGTGTTTTTTGATCCGATCCTTATATTCCTCATGACCAACATCCCAAATTACCGGGTGCCCTTTTACCTCGTCGATGAAACGTTTAACGTCCACATTTTCATCACACATCGTGTGGATATACTATGTGTAGAATGTTAGAAAAAGAATATAAAAAACTCGATAGGCGATAAGACGCAGCGGCACGTGCGCACTGCCCAATAGACAAATGAGTACTGCTACTATCTGTGATAGGATGAGAGGAAGCTATGTGTGCCACACAAATTGGCAGTCAATTCCCATTAACCTATATTTTTAAAAGTAGGTACTCACCCAGATGACATTTGGATGATTTGTGGAAAGTAGTCTAAAAAATAATCTCNTAATTAATTAATTAAATTTAATTAATTAATTAAATTGTTAAAATGTTTTTGTATTGGTTGAGAATCTATGTGCCAAGTTTCAGCTCGATTGGGTAAGTGGAAGAGGATTAACTAGCCTTCCAAAGAGTTTGACGTCAGGCAACCAGGCACAAAAGTGAAGTTAATATAAAGGATTTAAATATAAAAAAAAAGGCGATTGGCGATAGGACACAGCGGCACGTTTGCACTGCCCAATTGACAAATGAGTACTATTACCTATCGGGGTGTTTAGATAGGGACGCGCGTCCCACAGAGACCTGCGGCAAGCTCGATACCTATCCGATAGGACGCAGATAGCCGATAGGTATCCGCGTCACGTGTGAATCCAATCATTTGTTTCAATATATTTCTTCTTATCGAAATCACGATTACTTTTGCAGCAAGTGTGCACCGGGCCTAAGTGATAACTTTAATTTATATATATGTACATATTTATCTATCCGATATGTATATCTTCCATTTACAAATGTACTGATCTATTTCACTAAATATTTGGACTAATTAATACAGAGTTATAATTTCATTAGATTATGTTAAGGCTACACTTAAGAATAGTTTTCATCTCTACACTGTGGAAGTGATAGTGATAATAATTTCTTCAATTGTTTAGATCAAGGGACACATTGTCATTGTATTCTTTTTGTAGGTAGTTGATGTGGAAATCTTTATTGGACTAATTGACCTTGAAGATAACAAATAGCATTAATAAAATTATGTTTAATCCCCATTAAGAACAACTCGTGTAAATTACCTTTCATTGTGCTTTAATATATTACATGCGATTTATTTATAATTAACCAGCTATAGAATAAATCCCGTTTACTGATATATTTTACTTATTTATAAAAATGTATTTACGTAAACTTATTAATATTTTCATGCTTATATATCATATCCCTCGAGAGAACTAATTTAAATTATTACAAAAATTTATAGGTAAGGTACACATTAGAGAATGATATTAAGGAAGTAAATATAGAAAATATTCCAGAGGTGATCATCATATCCATGAACATTTTAGCAGGATGGGAATGAGGACGCCTTAGTATGGTATTCCAGTCTTTGATTATAACAGCTCCTGAAACCACTAAAAGTATTCCAAACAGGCCACTGAATATGCACATCTGAAAAAATAATAGTATACATTTGGATTAAGATGTGATTTATTTAACTCTGGGTTTTTACTGTCTCATATAAAGAGAAAGTATTGCGATGGCGCGAAAATTCGATTTTGAGATTTTCACGTTTTGAGGTCCCCTGAGTCCAAAAAAGTGGTTTTTAAAAAAATGTCTGTCTGTTCTGTCGTCAATCTGTGCAAACGTCTAGAACCTAAACTACTGAGCCGATTTTGACGAAACTTGGCATACATGTTCAGATCATACCCAAAGTCCAAATAGAGCAATGAAGTTTAGCTACAAATTTAGGGGTGCTACCCCCAAAAACTCTGAAAAAACGAGAAAATAATGATTTCTCGAAAATTATTGTTCCGATGATTTTGATTAAACAATTCTAAAATATAGTCCATTTAAATACGACTCTAACGATATAACCCGTCTTCCCTGGAAAAATCTAGTTTCTGAGATAATAGCTTAAAACGTGGACAGAGAGAGCCCGGGTTCGATTCCCCGCCAAGGAGAAATTATTTTTATAATATATTTTGATGAAATGTTTAATAATAATAATTAAATGTGCCAACGAAAACTAATAAATGGGAAACCCTGGACCAAGTAATTATGAACTCTTACTTAATTAATTATGAGAAAGTTTTTCTGAGTTGTCTCGGACCGATTTTTTTTAGAATAAATTCACCCAATTGCAAATTAATTCTTGTATTCAGTAGGTAGGTCAAAAGATTTTGCAACACCTTTCTTTAACTTTTTAAAATTATTTTTAGCATCTAAAGAAAAAAAGCATAATAAATTAGAATGGTCAATGGTGTATCATGTCAATGGAGTATCATTTAATATATTCAATGTTTTATATCGATAATTACTCTCCCCCCTCTCCCCCTGGTCAAAACATCACTCAAACCCCGGTCATAATATTACTTAGTCTAATGAACTATTAAGACAAGGGAATAGTTATACTCATTCTTGTAGTTTGGGGCAGGTGATTTTTACATAAAAATTCTGAGCTATAATTCATTAAAAATAGTTTCAGCAGTTTAGGCTCGACCGACAGACTTTTTTTTAGAAGAACCTTTTGTGCCTACTGAGATGTTAAAACGTGTAAATCCATCAAAATCGAATTTAAGCGCCATCACACTAATTGTTATGTAAAAGTAAAAGTTGTATATACAAATTTTCAGAGATATGACGAAGAATAGTAAGGCACAATATTGGCAGAAGTGGTCTTAACACTAAAGAGCTCGTACTTCAAGTGACAAGGGGTACTAGATGAGTAAGGGTCATGTACTTTACAAAATCAAACCAACAAGAAGCTTACTGTTTTACCAAAACGTTATTTGGGAATCGACGATCAAATAGATTTATTTTCTTTTTAATAAAGTTTTATTTAAATCTAATTCCGTACTTTGATCGGCGCTCCCAAACATAGTTAAAAAAAAAAAAAAAAAAAAAAAAAAATGTTACAAAATGCATTAATAAATTTATATGCCTCAGTAAAAGTATCCTTAGTGAGATTGACACTAAGTAGTATGAATATAAATTAAACAATATATGAGAGACATAGAAATTAGTTCAATCTGGTCGTTTTATCAACTTTCTATTTGACACTGCCATATCCGAGATGCTAGCCGGCTATAGCTATTATACATGTATTAATAAAGGGGATTTAATGTTATCTTTATCTTACTAATTATAAAATAATCATCACTCATGTAAATTAATTGTTTCAATTAATATATTTTTCCCCGATTTAATTATTTAAATTTTACTTATAGAACCTTTATATTACTTAACTACGATAGTTTATAAAGGAATAAAATTAAAAATAAATAAATAAAAAATCTTAGCACTATAGCAAAGCACGGTAATCCAGTTCAATCATTAATAAATTATGGGTTATACTAAACCTTCATTTAATATTTTAAGGCCTTCAATATTTTTAGTCTATAAAAAAATTAAGTTGATTTAAAAAAAATATTTGTAAATATACAAGCTTTTATTTGTATTCATCTCACCAAACCCTTTCATTTCCCCCTTTCATGGGCGTGCTAAAACATAACAAGTCCGCCATCTTGGGCTGTCCACCATATTTGATTTAGAATGACTTAGCTATCCATGCATTGTAATCTAAACTAAATGTGTAGGCAGAATCTCAATTCAATGGGTGGAGGATAACTGCTTTAAAATTCAGTCCCAAGATTTAACCCAAACACACATACATATTACATATACATACAAACATTGCAAGTTAGATAAAAGCTTGTAACGAAAACTTCAGCTTAGCAATTAAAATGTCTATAGGTGCGCTACTGCATTAGACTGTAATAATTTTATTTAACCTACAATATACGACAAAGCGTTGTAGTACTTACAGCTAACTTTGAAGGTGGTTGTCCTCTTAAGTGACTTATGATGATAATTATGTCGACTACAACTGGCATGATAAAACTAGTATACACAAAACCGACTTTGTGCACACTAAGGAACAGTCCGTTATCATAGGGTACAGCGATGAGACTCAGACATAGGATACATAATAACTGAAAAAAAAAAAAATAATAATAATAACGTATTAATAAGTTAAATGTATATTATTAGTTGTTATAATTGCATAATTGGGGAAGGAAAATAACTTTCTTATTTAATTCGTGTTTTTTCTTCTTAAATTTGATTCAAAACTTAATAAGCGCTTATTAAATATGATTTAGTTATTATTGTAAAATATGCATCACTGATTATAAGCTTCAAAAAAAAAAAAAATATATATATATATATTTTGAGTAATTTATATTTATACCACCCTCAATGCAAGAATAGAATTAAGCTATATTAATGTGCGACGGTATTACTTCCAATTTTGCTGCAAATTTTATTTAAATTCGCCAAAATTTAGGGTACGGCTTAAATTTAAGGCATGTATTTAACAGTTGAAAAATTAATTAATGAAAATTCTAACAAATTAAATATATGTGTGGTTTGAATTATAAAGTATAATTGTTCTTATTATTTGTTTTAGTTAAAAATGAAATTGAAATTAGCTGGTTTTCGGACCTTTTTCGATAGTTTATTTTTTAAAAAATTCAGAAGTAATGAATGACTATATCATTTTATTTTTCTGTATATTCCCCTCTTTTAGAATGCATTTCTCACAACTTTTAGTAATTCTTTTTATTTTGTTATCGTAGAATGGGTACTTCTTTATATTGTTACTTCCCTTTGCTTTTTTAGAATAGATATGACTATGACTAAATAACTATTAAGGCGGCTTTCACACTGCGGGCGAGACCGAGCGAGGCCGAACCGAGCGTTTTTTGTATTCACACTGCGCGCGAGACCGAGCCGACCGGCCGATTATCTACTACTCCCCGTACAACCGTATGCAAGCGTTTTCAGCAGGTCTCGCTCGGCGTTTAATATGTGAATAGCCCCATGCTAATACATGTATGTATTTGTTTCTCAAGCGGAATCGGCCTCGCTCGGTCTCGCACGCAGTGTGAAAGCCGCCTAAGACTAAGGGGTGTTTAGTACAATGGGACAAAAGGAATACTACACTTTTGTTGGTATAAGGGGAGTAACAGTCTAAATAAGAATATTCTGTACACCTTCTTTAAATCCTTACTCCTCTCTGGTTTTTTTTATAAGGGTAGTAACAATCTAAAGAAGTGCCGTAGATGAACAAAAGCTGGTATGAATCCAGTTGCGTAAGACTTTTCTACAAATTTACTTAATTTTAAGGCGCCACGGCAAGAAACAAAAAAATAATTATACCCCGACTCTTGATTTTCGGAAAATTTTTGATTTGGTAATGTCAAAATCGGTTAGGAAGCTTATAAATCGCTTGACCAATCATGGGGTATGGGCAGTTTTAAACCACTCCTTAAGGGTGAAAATCGCCCTTAAAAGGGGAAATAGGGTGATTTTTGGATTTTTGAACTGATGAGTGTGTTTGTCGTAGAGAAATTGTTTAGGTTATAGTGTATGTTTAAGGAAAAATTTTATCTGCCGGGTAATTTTCCGGGAAACAGGTTTATTTCTAACCGAAAATCGTCTACAGTCAAGAAAGCCGTTTTTTAAGCCGTAAAAATACGTTTTTACGCATAACTTTTGAAAAATTCGACTTTTTCAATATTTTCTTCGAGGCTTTTGTAGACCCTGGGGGTCTACGGCCGGTAGCGAGAACTTTTTTCTATCATCAACCCCCGCTTAGGGGCGCTTCGGGAAATTTTTTTTTCGCCGATCAGAAAAACGGTGATATATGGTAGTATGTGTCGTATGTCGTTAGAAAGCCCTTGGGGAGTAGGAAAATAGTAATGAAAAAATTTATGAATTTTTCACGTTTCAGGTCCTAAACAACGAAAAAACATTTTTAACCGCATTTTTTTAAACGTTTTGCAAAGTGGGGCGCGTATATCCTCCTAGGAATCTTGGCGGACGGGATTAAGCTTTTGGTGCGTAAATCTCTAATAAATTCCTCAGAGCAGCGTCGACATTTCGTTAAAATCCGTCGAGTAATTTTTGTTTTACAGGACTTTAAAGTCCGGGGTACAAGGCGGTACTTGGGGTGTACCTACGGAGAAAAAAAAAATATCTTCCTACTCCGTATGCTGCAAAAATATTCTTTTCGAGGGGTACCTTTTAGGGGGTAAGGTGGGTACCTCTCCGAAAAACGCGTAAAAATCGTATTTTTCCGAAATTTCGACTTTGTCCTTCTGTAACTTTGCCAATTTTTGTTAACGTTCGAAAGGGTCTTGAAATTTAGGTAAAATTGTCCACTTTAAGGGCCTGTTTAGAACGTTTTGATCCGACTTTTAGTTCAATAGCTACGACGATGTAAAGGACGTTCTCCATGGGTAGCCGCAACCAGAAGAGGAGGTGGTATGTGTTCGAGAGAGGTATCGTTGGAAAGCTCTTTGAAAATGTACCAAATGTGTGCAAAAACATTTCAGAAAATCGTACCTGTGAGGTACTTTTGTACCCTTTTGTACCTTTTGGGGTCCGGGTAGGGGGTAGGTTGTCGCACTATATCGCTAAAGGCTCCGAGGGATTTTTAGGCTCGGAAATTTCCTTCAGTAAAAAGTTGCTCCAAATAAAACTACAAGGAACTGTGAAGTTTTCGTACCCGTACCTGTACGGGTTCGGGTACAAGGGTACTTTTAGTACTTTTGTGTCTGTACGGGACCCTGTGAATTTCAAGAGGAAAAAGATTGCGTCTTTCTACTCGAAACTATATAGGTTCTACCGCTTTTGTTCCATTTTTGTAAAAAAATTATTTTTATTTGTACCTCTGTGGGTACTTTTGGTACTGGTTTGGAAAAGCGGTCGAAAAATACCACTTTTTACTCTTTTTCCTGTACCGTTTGTGCTTTTATTGGGATCGGGATGAAACTCATATGGTATATAGTACTTTACAGTAGTAAAGTGTGCGCGAAAGGAGGACTTCAAATTAGCAGTGTACCCCGTGCAATAAGGGTTCAAAGTTGGGTACCTTTGCTTTTGGTAACTTAAAAATTATTAGTACCCCGGCATGATTGGTATCGTTGGAAAGCCCTTCAAGAGCACATTAAATTTGTGCAAAAACATTTTTAACTTTTTCACGTTTTAGGTTTTTTTTTTATCGAAAAAAACGTTTTTTCGTGTCAATTTTCGTCATTTTTTCACGTTTTTCTTTACTGTTACCGTATCTCCTCATAAGGATGTATCAATACGATTTTGGGCTATTGAGCAATGATAGGGCATTAAATTGTGCACATACCAATGTAATTTAAAATTTATTCGTACATGTACTTTACGAGTACATCAAAGTCCGGGGTACATAGGGGTACAGGGGTGGGTTATTTTCGAGTAATTTTTTTTCTTTTATAGTAATTTATATGCGCTAATGGATTTTGTTTCAAGCAGTATGAAAATATAATTAATTTTTACTCTAACAACGTTTTGAAGTTGTAGCACTCGAAAAAAGTTTAATTTATTTTAAAATTTCAACGAAAAACTGAAATTTCGAAATTTTGACTTAGAGCGTTCATAACTTTCGCAATTCTTAACCGATTTCAATTCTGATTGCGGGGTACTAATCTCACACTCATGCTCTTTAAATCAAGTACTTATTTGCTAAAAACTTCCTATTTGCTGAGATATTGAGAATTGATTTTGAATTGATTTTGAAAAGTAAACTTTTTTCCTTTTGCCGTAATTTTTTTGGTCACGTGACCAAAAATTAAAATACTCCGATTTTTTAAAAAAATTGTATTTTTGGATAGCTCTTGGCAAGTACATTAATTGTTGTTATGTACGCTTTTTCAAAATTTTAATTTTTAAGGGGGGTAAAACGTAAAAAACTGTAAATTTGCCGGTTTTTTTTTTCGTTTTTGCTGTTTATTTTATGATGTAAATTGAAAGAAATTGGTATATTTGGAAAGCTCTTTTAAAGTGCAACAATTGTTGTTATGTGCACTTTTGTCAAATTTTACTTTTTAAGGGGGATAAAACATAAAAAACCTATAATTTATCTGTTTTTCCGAGTTGGTTTTTTAGGTTATAATTTAAATAAAAAGACCGAGCGAAGCGTCTCCGTTTTAACTCGACCGTTTGGCATTTCATCTGTGTGTCTGTCTGTCTCTTAATTTTAGTAAATCGACTGTCTTTGCGAGGGAGGCAAGGGGCGAGGGAGGCAGGTCTTTGTGGGGCGGGGGTGCAACTTCATTGTCCATCGAATGGTGGAGGGGGGGGGTACAAATTTACTTAACTTTAAGGCGCCACGGCAAAAAACAAAAAAATAATTATACCCCGACTCTAAATTTTCGGAAAATTTTTGAGTTGGTAATGTCAAAATCGGTTAGGAACCTTAAAAATCGCTTGACCAATCATGGGGTATGGGCAGTTTTAAACCACTCCTTAAGGGTGAAAATTGCCCTTAAAGGGTGAAATAGGGTGTCTTTTTGATTTTTGTACTGTTGAGTGTGTTTGTCGTAGAGACATGCAGTTTTCTGGAAATTGTTTAGGTTATTGTGTATTTTTAAGGAAAAATTTTATCTGCCGGGTAATTTTCCGGGAAACAGGTTTATTTCTAACCGGAAATCGTTTACAGTCAAAAAAGCCGTCTTTTTAATACGTTTTTACGTATAACTTTTGAAAGAATTGAAAATTTAAATATTGTTTCTAGGCTTTTGTAGATTCCGCAATGGTTCATAGACGGTATCGAGAACTTTTTTTTTACGTGCACCCCCGCTTAGGGACGACATTAGGAAATTTTTTTTTCGCCCATCAGAAAACCGGAGATATTTGGTAAGGGGTGTCGTATATCGGAAAGCCCTTGGGAAGAGTACAAAAGTGATGCAAAAACATTTTTAAAATTTTCACGTTTCAGGCTCTTAAAAGCGAAAAAACAATTTTTACCACTTTTTTCCAAACGTTTTTCTACATGGTTCACGTATCTCCTCCTAGGGTATTTATACGACGCTATTGGGCTTTTGAGCCTTAAAAGCCTATGAAATGCTGCTCCTGGCGTTTTGCTTTTAAACTCGATGGTACTTATACCTTTTGAAATATGGTACTTTAAATTCCAAGGTACAAGATGGGGCATAAGAGGTACGTACGGAGAAAACAAAAGTATTCTCCTACTCTGCTTCGTATGCTCTAATAATGTCCTTTTCAAGGGGTAAGCGCAATTCCCTTTTTTTAGTACCTTCGAGGGGAGGAAGTCGAGTACCTCGGCAAAAAACACACGAAAATGGAATTTTTCTTATATTTCGACTTTGACCTTACCGTGTGCAATTTTAATCGGACAGGGTTCAAAATTGTCCCGGAGTAAGGTCAAATTGTCTTCATTAAGAATGTGGTTTGTTTTTATATTTCCAATTCCTACTTCGGGAGCTACGTCTATGTGAAGGATGTCCTCTTTAGGCAGCCGCAACCAGAAGGGGACGTTGTACCGATTTGACAGAGGTATCGTTGGAAAGGCCTTTTAAAATTTACCCAATGTATGCAAAAATATTTTCGAAAAAATGTACTTGGTTGGTACTTTAGCACCATTTTGTACTTTTAGAGCGCCGTGTAGGGGGTAGGTTACCCCACTGTGGGGCTAATAGCGTCGAGGGATTTATCAGCTCGAAAATTTCCCTCGGTCAAAAGTTGCGCCCAATAACGCTTGAACACACTGTGCCCTTTTTGTACCTGTACCTTTGCGGGTTCGGGTACAGAGGTACTTTTTATGGTAGATGTAGGGCGCACTAAAAAAAACTAAAAATTTCAGCTTTTTACTCAAAAGTGTGTGGGTTGTATTGCCTTAGTACTCTTTTTATTGAAATTAATTTTTTATTTCTACTTATTTTTGTACTTATTGTACCGGTTTGGAAAAGTCGGTCAAAAAACGCAACTTTTTAATCTTTGGGCTATACCGTTTTTGCATTTCATACGATCGGGCTGAAACTCATGTGGTATTTAGTACTTTATAGTAGTAAAGTGTACGTGAAAGGAATACCTGAAATTTATAACTGTACCGGGTACATGAGGGGTACAAAGTTGAGTGCTTCTGTTTAAGAAAAGGTAAAACTGGTATCTAGCCGGCCATGTTTGGTATTGTTGGATAGCCCTTAAAACTTACTTTAAAAAGGTACAAATGTTTATCTAAAAAAACCACGTTTCAGACCCTTTTTAACGATAAAGTGTTTTTATGAACGTTGGCTCAAACCTCGATTTGTTATTTTAACGAGCGAGGTCTACTGTTCACAGAACTACTAGTTTAATATAGACAAACACTCCTCGCTCTTCGTGAGGTAATTAGTCAAAACAAATGTTAAGACCGGTACCGCTTGTTTAAGTTCGATGAACTCCCTTTCTTTTTTTTACTGTCACTTATTTTTTTCTCGTGGTTTAATAACACACCTACATTTTCTGTTTACTCTATTCATTCAAAAAAGGAAAGCATTACGCAATCCTTTTCCAAAAAATTGGGTAATCTCTTTAAGTACACAATTATACTTTCGTTGAGGATTCTACCGATGATTTAACTGGAGTTTGCTGAAGTGCCAGTTCTTTTCGAAAGCAAGCAGTTTCAATAACGGCAGGTTTTTTCATCCTCTCGGAAAGGGAAAGCGACAAGTGAAACCTAGATGCCGAATTCTAACCTTGTATTTACAGCTTTTAATGTTTCGTGTTTTTTTTGCTTCCGAGCTTACCGAAGGTAGCGGAAGCTATGTGATAGTTCTGAAGAACGAAAAATTTTTAGGTCTCTGATTTCAAAAATTCCAAGACAGAAATCCGTTTCAGACATCAGGGAACATTTTTCGTTCCGTGTCTGTCTGTCGGTCTGTCGGTCTGTCG
>KZ651577.1:320307-341742 GCA_001010745.2 Gerris buenoi | reverse complement strand
CGAAATAATTAATTCGGCATAAAATACAACTAATGAATTGATGTCATCTTTATCAAAAGAGAAATACGAGCTTACATACAGGAAGTTTATTATTTTTTTCTGTATTTATTAATAAAACCTAACAATCGTAGATAGAGTACGGTACGCAACTCGTGTGAAAACTGCATTTTGCTTTGCTCGTGTGGTTTTACTAACCTCGGTCGGTAACCTAGTCGCTCGGGTGCAAACTCCACACTTGCGTGCGAAATTCTCCTTTTCGCACTAGACGTGTAATATACTATTCTTCAAAATGGTTTTAATTTTTAACAGCCACAAATACTTTATAATACATTATAAACCATATAATACATTTACCACCATTATAATATATTTTTCCTTACATAATTAGAAATTGTAGACAAAAATAATATAATATTTTATTTGGAACATGAATGAGGATCTTAGTATCACAGACGGACAAAAGCACTTTTCAAAATTTTACAGGAGAGCCAAAAAACTGTAGCTCAAATTTGACAGGTGCTAGAGCTATGATTTTTTTCTGTACATTCTTAATAGAGTCAAAACTAGTTAGAAGTTCTGAAAACATGAATTTATTTGAAATTTTAGCAAAGTTGAGTTGTCCACTTTTACAACAAATACCAGGTTTTGTCTTTTTTTTAAAACAAAACGACGTCATCTTGTACTTCAAGTTGTCCTCTTTTGAAGCCAAATTGCACTCTGGATTTTAGAAAAAAAATAAAATAATAATAATGAAGCACAATATAAAACAAAGGTAATAATTTTTTAAGGTGATCATTTTTTTATTACAGCTATATAGTAAAAAAATCAGTTCGAGACAACTCTGACAAACTTTTTCATCTATGAGTTTATAATTACTTAGCCCAATGTTTTCCATTTATTAGTTTTCGTAGGGACATTTAATTATTATAAAAATAAAAATGTATCATAAAAATAATTATCCTCGGCGGGGATTGAACCAGGCCTCTCTCTGTCCACATTTAAACCTATTTTTTCAAGAACTAGATTTTCCCAGGAAAAGGCTTATATCGCAGGATTCGTATTTAAATGGACTTCATTTTTTGAATTGGTTAATCAAAATCGTCTGAGGGTTTTGGAGAAATAATTTATTTTAACGTTTTTCAGAGTTCTTGGGGGTAGGGCCCCCAAATTTAGAACTAAAATTAATTTCACAATTTCCCCTCGTGATATAATTCTAAAAATGTTTGCCAAATTTCGGCCAGTAGTTTAGACTCCAGGCATCTGTACAAACAAACATTTTTTAAAAACCACTTTTTTGACCTTTGGGGACCTCAGAACATGTAAATCCATCAAAAAATCGGATTTTTGCGCCATCATTATAGGTTAATAAATCTATGTTAGAAAATTCTAAGCTAAAAGCTTTTAGGATTATAAACATTGGTAACAACAAACTAAAATAATTCAAGTACAGCTGTCTAAAGAAAAAAGTACGGCACTTAAACTCAAAATTAGACAGAGTTAAGAAGAAACCCCTAAAAAATTAAACACAACCTTATTAAGGCAGTGTAAGTAAGTGCCTAATATCAAAGTAAACAAAAAATAAAGTTCTTAACTATCTGGTACTTAACAAATAATAGGAGTAGGTAATCAGATGTTATAGGCCACAGTGCATCATGGGAACGAGGTAAGTTATGCAGCCTCCTGATTAGTTGTTTAGGTTATGTCCAACCAAAGAAGCCAACACTTGAAGCAAAGCGCAAATGATTTTTGAGATTTTATTGCATTTTTACCCCTTTTCTGGTTGTTTTTTTTATGCAAATAAATAGCAGAATCGGATGCAGCTGCCAAAAATTAATAAGAAACAATCAATAACTGAAATTCAAAAAAATGTCGAATGTCCGTCTTTGATACTAGGCTCCTCAAATATACCTTATTAAATTTTTTTTCTGACAATAACCAAGGCATTAGTTAATATCTATCCTTGCTAATTTTAACTGGAAGATGAATTAAGGTTAAAAACATTGATTGGGATATCATATAAAACATTATAACTTGATTAAACCTTTCAATATACATTTTTAGGTTGATCCTGTGTATAAATATTAACAATTCCCTGGAAAGCAAGTTTCGTGAAATTGATCAAGAGTATCTTCCCTTCTGGAGAACACATCCAATTTAAAGAGCAGTATTTTCAGGAAGGAATACTAGTACCAGGTAAGCTTTGTAATAACCTCAACTCTAAATAAGTAAACTTAAGGTCTAAAATCTTGCTGCTACCTTATAATTATAAAATCCAGGAATTTATATATAAGAATTACACCGATAAATTAAAAATAACTTTTTATCAATCTTTAGCTTACCCCTTTAATAATTATATTTTTTTATATTTTTTCTAGGGTCTTTAGGGCCCTAGAAAAAAGGGTTTTTTTTTTACATATTTAATACTATTCAGATGGATATCATTAAAAAGAAAAATGCACCCTAGAATTTCTATGATCCACTTTATACAAATTACTAATTAATTTCATATCCAACAAATATTTAATGTGTTAAATGTAATAATGCACTTCTTAATTCAAATCTATTACAAATAATCTTTAGTTAAAACATAGCATTTATTTATACAAACCAACAATTTATTTTAATAATTAGGATTTTAGAAAAAAAATAAAATAATAATAATGGAATAATCAAAAATAAAATAATAATATCAAAAACTGTAATATTATCGGAATGTATATAACATTTTTATTAAAAAAAAATAATATAAATTTAAAAAAAGATCACAATTCAGATTAAATTATCAGTATGCATTAGTCATTATATTTTTAAAAAAATAATAAAATAAAAACAAAATCTCCACTCATGAAATAATATTAAGAGAAAGATTGGAGAAATCATTTTAACTTAGTACAGTTGATTTATGAATCAAATAACTCACATTCATTGGCTTTAATTTTTGGTCTATNAAGTAATTTTAAATATAATATATATATATATATTTTTTTCTTTTCTAAATACCAAATAAAATGTCAACGATATTCAATTATTAGTCCTAGAAGAACTTATCACAAATATTTATTAGATCTGAAGACCCTTATACTGATTTCACCAAAAAATAATAATAAAATACGAAGGCCCTCTCACATGGAGCAACTCAAAACAAACTCATTACGAACTCAAATCACCAACCAGTTGACAATGAGTTTCACTTGTGTAATTGAATGGGTCACTGCACACGGAGCAACTTATTACAAACTGGGTTTGCTTTCTGTCAACTCAAAAATGACTGGAGTTTCCAGTTGAGTTTGTTTTGAGTTGCTCAGTGTGTGGAGGGCCTAAGTCTCCTTGAGTTCATTTAGACTTTTAAAAGTTTATATGTTTTGTTAATGATGGTATATGGCTGTAACCAGTTGATCATTGAAAAGCTTTTTTCTAAATGATGACTCACAAAACTTGTGGAAATAAATCACGCATAAACAAAATTATTGCAGAAAAACAAATAAATTATTTAAAAAAATACATATTTATATATCCTATTATAATTCCCTTTTTCCATTTTATTTAATTTATCCTTTTTTTTTCACAAGCAAAAATGATGATCCAAATCACATAAATCACAGTCTCAAAATACAAGTTGTCATTTTTGGCTTTCTACAAAACATAATATACCGTAAAATCTCGCGTATAATACGCACTTTTTTTACCTATTTTTTCCTTCCAAAATCGGGGTGCGTATTATACACGAGTGAAAAAAAAAAATACTTCGTTTACACTAAAAAATAATAAAAAACATAAACGTAAACATACTTTTTGCTTTAACAAAAACTAATTTTATGTATCTTATCGTATATATTTTGGATACCATACTTATTTTTATTCTCTTTTTTAGACAGAAAGACTTGTTATCATCATGGTTATGTTATTTTATTTCGCTAGTTGATCAAAGTCATTGATAAAAGTAGATAGAAGATAATTTTTTTGTTTATCTCAAAAACCGGTACCGCCGTGAGATTACACTTGTGATTACACCATGTGATAACACAATGTGATAACACCGGCTTGATAACAAACGACTGATTTCAAAGGCGGCCCTTCTACGAATTTATATATTTAATAAGAAAACACCCAGTTTTCTTATAAAACAGACACCTCATTAGCCATCTGACCTCGCAAGTAAAAATATTACACTTTAAATAATAGAAATTACATGTAAAATGTGCCAAATATAACATTCTAGGTACAAATTTTTTTCTAAAATTTGACGGAAAAGTCGGATGCGTATTTTACGCGAATATTTAATTTTCCCCAAATTATCGCTCAAAAATTGGCCTGCGTATTATACGCGAGATTTTACGGTACTCTTTTTTTTCATATAAAAATTATTTCATAGCTTTATAAATTTTGAAGTTTAAAAATATAAATAATTACAAACTAAAAATCACTAAAAAAATATAGTCAAATGCAATTTCACCTTTTTATAACATAAATGTGTTATCAGCTTCAAGCAGAAAAAAAAAATTGCAAGGCAGCTAATACATTATAATTAAACAAATAAAACTAAATCATAACTACAATATAATACATTAGTACATTTTTTCAATTTAAACTAATAATAAATAATGCCTTTGGGAAAACCAGATTCACTATTTTGACAATTATAAAAAAATGTTCAATTGAAAAATGTCGCACAATTCTGAGTTTAATTAAAAGTGCTTAACCTTAGCTAGTAGTACGCATTGATATTATAGACTTATAGACAGGACTTTTTGACAAATTTTAATAAATGTTACCCTGTTTTATACCTCATGATTGATACAACGCCAATTCAATTATTTGCTACACTTTTTTTATCTTTTACACACTCATAAAATACTTTTATGTCCCCAAGTATCCTAGTTTTGTAGAACTGCAATATTTGATCCAGATACTTTGAGATAATTTTCTCAAAAAAAAACCTGTATTGCTCTATGAATCAACACTAAAGGTACTTGCATAATAAATACATAAATATTTTATAAAACAAAAATAACAATACACTTCAATCTGATTAAGACCCAATTGAACATTTTTTTTTTTTTTTTTTTTTTTTTTTTTTATTTAATCATTAAATTTTAAACCAGAATCTTCTTTTTTTAATAATATGTGTTTTATTAAAAAAATAAAATAAAATCAATAAAAAATAAAATAAAATAGGAACATAAATTTAAAAATCAGAGGCATAGTTGCCTTTAATTATATAAAATTCCTAATAAAGAGCATTTAATGACAATTTTAAAATGCACATTATTGCCACTCTTTGGTCTACCTGTAAGATTAATCTTGGAGGCATGTCCATAAAAAATTTTAAAAAGACAATAAAACTGTACAGTTTTTGTGATTTTGATTTTCAAGCAGACCTTTGCAAGTGCAAGTTAACCTTACAGGTATACCAGAGCATATGGAGCTGCCTCAATACATCAGATCAGTGCCCAACTAACAAACAAGACTAGGTCTCTTAAAATGCACTCGTATTTTTAATACTTGATAATATCTTTCATGAAAGTATATTTATTTTAAGAAAATCATATTTGACTTCTATTTACACTAGCAAACTAATTAAATTTTTACAAGGCTACTAAAATTATAAGTACAAAAACAAATTAAAATGTCATACACATTTTACAATTATGAAGAGTAATTCCTAGGTGCATTTAAATGACAAACGAATAATAATTAAAAGATAATAATAATATGAAAATTGATCTACCTAACAAGGATATTTTGCTATTTATATTAAGATGAAAATATTTTCTAAGCCAGGGGTCTCCAACCTTCAACCAAGGGCCAGATCTAGGAAGTAAACAATACTCAGCTATCATACTTCTCAATGGAGAAAAAATCCTCAATGCTGATATTTTTGGTAGTTGTAATAGAATTTCACTATGGAAAACATATTACGATGCATTGTTCAAGTTCAAGGTTGGAGACTCCCGATCAAAGCGACACACATAATCAGCTATATTTTAAAATCATATACTTAGCTATATTTTTTTTTATCATTAAACGTTTACAATTTCACTTATTCATCCATACATAGTAAGTCCTTATTCTATGCATAAATTTCCAAATTAATAATTTCCAAGAAAAGTTTCTTTATTACAGATCTAAATATTAATACATATTAACTTAAACGAATAAAACACTTAACACTTTATTTGATCTCTTGATTCATAAAGCCATATTTTTTTTCTTTCTTTCTTTCTTTCTTTCTTTCTTTCTTTAAAACATTTATTAACTTCTACTATAGAAGGTAATGTATCTTAAGTTTTCCTTTTAATTAGCCATATTTTAAGTAACAAGAAAATTCCTTTTATAGCCAGTCTAAAGGTTATAATGGTGGGACTAAATAAAAATAATAAGTATGACTATTTATAAAAGTAGTCGTACTATAGTAAATACATAAAACAAAAAAAAAAATTACTAGTGAAGGGTTATTACAAATGTTGCTTACTTTGTTTATCACTGGACAGATCATTAGATTGGCAGTTGGCTTCATGATGAAGTTCTAGGTCTTCCAATGGCTAATGGTAGTTTTAATGGTTAACGTGGTTCCTTCATTAGGAAAACATGTACTCACCTGATTACTACCTCTAATAACTGGGAGCATAATGCCTGACTCACACCCATCGAGATGTGGTTACCATTAAAAACCTAGAAACTTCATCACTCAATGCCCATTTAAAATAGTAATTCCCTTCTTAGAAAACAGAATGCATTCTTTAAAAAAAATAAGAAATAATATTCGTTCCAACACAACATTGAAGAATAAAGCGGAGTTAATTAAATATTTTAAGTTTGAATAGGCTGCAAAACTAATTTTCAGTAAAAAAAAAAATAAATAAATAAATAGCACTTGTAACAATCACAGCCCTTTAAGAGAAACAAAGCAAAAGGTACTAAGAAACTATTAATGTGTGTATTTAATATACAGATACACATTTTCACCTTAATTTTTATGTTACTAACGGACACTTCTACTAAACATATTAATACATTTTATAGGAAGGATTGTGAGGCTGTTAATTTTAAATTAATTGATCTCATCAATAACTGATAAAATTAGTTATATCCTGAAGATGACTAAGATATCACATTATAAACAAACAACAAATTATGTTTCATTGATCACAATCCTTGTTTTTCTTCACTTATTCCACAGCCACAATCACACGCAAACAACTTTAAACAAATTCCTTCAACATTTTTAAACGAAAACTCATTCTTTGACTACAACTTAGTAAAATAATTTTTTTAACATGAAAAAAATAAAAACTTTCTTAACATAATTTAGTAAGTAATAACATACTGAAGGAAAAAAATGAAAAATATAATTATTTTATCAATGGTATTACTTGCAATGTAAAAAGAGGAACTGTTGCATTTAACTAAAAAAAAAAAAATAAATAAATAATAATAACTTTTCACTACATAAACAGGGAAAAAATTCATCTTCCCATCCATATCACTAAATAATAATAATTATTATATTACTATTTTATAAATCAATTTAATGGTGTTCAAGATTATAATTAACTTTTTTACTGCTGGTGAGTCTAAGTGAAATAGTACTGCTGCACAAGATCATCTCTAAACTGCCCCTCCTTGTGGCGTTGTTTTAAATCTAAACCACTTTTTATCCTAATTTTATCCGAACATCTGTCAAAGTTAATGCCTTTGAAGGATACGCATTTCACCTTTTAAAATTAAAATCATGGTGGTGTCATCGAGTGGCCACGTAAAGAAATCAGTAATACTATAAAAATCTACTAGTATAGAGTTTGCTACTAGTATAGACCCTTGACACTCACAGTGCCAGTCCAAACAACAAGAAATACCATGATGAGTTTTTTGTCAATCACAATAATGGTATGTTTTTTGGATGACGAGTTAACTCGCCCTGCAAAAAACAATCCACAATAATTAACAGAATAAGGCTAAAACACCATAATGAAATTAATAGAATTTATCATAATGAAAGACTATATTAACTAATATCTATAAAATATTTTTTGTTAAATAAAAAGTAGAAATAATTATAATTATTTTAAATAAAAACCAAAGTAAATAATAATAAAATAAGGCAAAAATAAAATAATAATATCAAAAACTGTAATATTATCGGAATGTATATAACATTTTTATTAAAAAAAAATAATATAAATTTAAAAAAAGATCACAATTCAGATTAAATTATCAGTATGCATTAGTCATTATATTTTTAAAAAAATAATAAAATAAAAACAAAATCTCCACTCATGAAATAATATTAAGAGAAAGATTGGAGAAATCATTTTAACTTAGTACAGTTGATTTATGAATCAAATAACTCACATTCATTGGCTTTAATTTTTGGTCTATAATTATTTGAGAATAATAATTCATTTTATACACCTGACAATATAGATAATATTTGTATAATAGCTTTTAAAGAATCCAAGAGATCAATAAAAGTTTTTTTAACCCTAGAGTGGTACTGCTTCATCAATTTAACAAAGAGGTGGTTTTTCTGAGAATTACAGAAGTTTAAAAATATATAGGGGGTTGAGACCTTATCTAGGCCAGTTGACTATTATCTGCCAGTGATACCTTGTTTGTCGGCTACAATAATTATTTCAAAAGTCACTTCCCCACATTTACATAGGTGTCCCTTAACATAAATTTTGTTTCATAATTTTTTCATATCAGTAAGACTATAGTTAGATTTTGTTTTAAGTTATATTAGCTGAGTGACAAAAAGTACAGCGGTGTCGAAGAAATGTATCATGCAATATTATTGAGAGAAATGTCTGACATTGAATCCAAATTAAAAACCATGTAGAATTTTGCCAAGATAGTGATCAGACTTACCAGATGATGTGCTTGTCTTCTGATAATAACATAAATGACCCTGATTTTGATTCATTTTTAGAAATAAATACTGGTCCAATGGTGCAAACTGCCATAGAGGTTTCAGAGGCCCAATTAAACCATTTGAATTAAGCTAACCCTTCCCTGAATACAATGAAAAAAATAAAATTCTTTTGTAGAAGTAACAATGTTGTTACTATTGATGACACTCCTAAAATGTGTGGGAGAATTGGTTATTTTTGGAGCACCAAAATATAATATTTTCCTCTTAGCTACTAATTAACTTTTACTACGTCAGGCTATTTTTTACATGTCAAAAAATATGGTTTATCAGATTTTATTTATTCTTTAAATTTATATTTATTCTATTTGACATATTTATTTTGATTTTAAAAATAATAATAATGGAATAATTTTATTTTCTCCTCCACAAAGAAAAATTTGTAACTGGTAGAGAAGGAAAATTTACGTTTATTTTCTAACACCAATGCAGCAAAATAAGTTGTGTTTATGAAATGAACAAATAAAATTATCATGAAGAATAACTTCGTAAAGATTACAAAGCAGTACCTATAGCATAGTAAAATGCAGCAGTACCATTCTAGGGTTAATAAATCCAACCTGTAAAATATTGCATTACTTATCTATAAGTCTAAAAGAAACATAATAAAAATAAATATATTACGTATTTGTGATTTTAACTACCTAGAAACAACAGTAAATCTTAGGAAAATTATATTACAATAGCAAAAAAAAAGTTAGAATAATATTGGAATTATTTTAAGTACTTGGAATTAATGATTTTTTTTTTTTAAATAATTAGACCTAAAATGTCTAACTCTACTGAATGAAGTAAATATGCCGAAGCTTTTATTCGTAGCTGTATAAACTATTCTGGTGGTTTTGGTTTAAAACTAATGTTGTTTTCCTGCAATGAATCCCCGCCATCATTCTGACCTGGGTTTAAGGGTAGCTAAGTTTTAAATGCGCCAGCTTTGGCCGCTTTGAGTATGAAATTTTTAACAGTGGTTTCATCCAGATCAGCAAAACCCTTGGACTGAACGACAGCTGTCATGTGATTCAGTGAAAATCGAAAGCAAAATTCTTCTAATTCCTAAAAATAGGAAGAAATAAAATAAAAAAAATATATAAAAAATGATTTGGAGTAAAATGTAGTTGTGAAATTACAATTTTAGTTCAAGCTGTATTGAGTCAATTAGGTATGATCAAAAGTTAAATATAGTTGATTTAATTTAAAGTATTTTTAAGTTAATATTAATAATTTCATTAACCTGGCAAACATATTTGGGGTTGGTATTCTTAAGTAAATAAACTTATAAATTATTTGCTAGCTAAGTGTTTCTCAATCTTAGTCTACTTTTTTTTGCTAGGCATCATTTATTAAAAAAGCCCATTTCCTTTGCAAAACTTTTAATGAAAAAAAAGAAAAAGAACAGAAAAAATATATAAAGAACAATCAGCAAAATGAACTAAAAAGCAGACTTCAGTTTCTGCTAAATCCTAACTGAATGATCACATGAAATATCAACACATTGTATTAAAAGAAAAGCATACACTAGACATTGATAGCCCAATTTTGTAAAAAAAAAAAAAAAAAAAAAATTGGATTATTATTGAGGTTGAAATGTTTTTTATTTACTACAGTCGACTCTCGATAACTCGAACCTTAATAACTTGATTTCCTCGATAACTCGATTTTTTTTAATTCCCTTCATTTCCCTATAGTGTTTGCCTTAATTATTAAGGCAAACACGCCTATTGTGTGTGCCTATTGTTGTGTTATATTGTGTGTTGCCTCTATAAGTCGAATATTTCAAAATCAAAACCCCGATTAAACGAATTTATTTTGTTTTTGGAGCCATGGGCAACCTCTTTAAGTCAAAGTTTTGATTCCATCCCCTCTATAACTCGAAGTTCACAGGTCATGTAGGCACCTAAGTTGACTGACAATTGGCAATACCATACATTAGTAGAGTTCTCGCATGTCATAGTCATACAGAAAAGTCGCATATCATTGCTTCCCCTTCTTTCGAGAATTCGGCATGCCGCCAAATACTTTATCAACTATCCTAAAAATTCTGGATAAGTAATTATGATGCAGCAAGTGGATTAGCAAAATATGTATATAGTTTTTTTTTAATACCCTGTATTTCTTGGCACTGGTTTATTACTTGAGTAGGAACCTCTATAACTCGAAGTTGGTTATTTCAGACCTCAATATCTCGAACCTCGATAAGTCGAAAAACTCGACAACTCGAATTTTTCCATTTACCCCTGAAGTTCGAATTATCGAAGAGAGTCGACTGTAATTGTTTTAAGGATCTTTCCATTATTTTTTGGCCACTTTTTTTGCTGTCCCAAGGAAAGAATTTTATTATTATTATTTTTTTTTTTTTTAAAGTAATAATATAATCGTTTATTTTGTTAACAAATAAATTAAATTACAATATAAACATTGTAATTGTACACATTGTAATACAAAGCGGTAGCCTTGATCAGTGGACTGTCAATTTTTTTTTTTTTAAACATTTTTTTAGAAAACAAAGTTTTGAATATATTCAAAAGACTTTAAGGACTATAAATTAAAAAAAAATGAATATATACTTCAAAAGTAGCCAAAATGAAGAGAATGGTCCTAAAATAGGTAACTAAGGATAACTATGGAGGTAAAATATCACAGGTAATCATCTAAAAATTACAAAATTGATTATCAAAGAAAATACACTCTAATAAAATGTAAAAAATTAAAAAGCTTCACATCCATTTTATGGAATCCTAGCATATTTAGGTTGAGAACCCTTGTACCATATTGTTTAATCATATTTGTAAGATAACAATATATGTTTAAATTAAATTTATAAATACCAAAAACAAAAAGTATCAGGAAAGTTACATATTGTTAGCCCTTCGAAGTTATGGCTCAACTAAAATGAGATCATAAGCAGCATTACTTCCATGATTCCATATTTAATACTCTATACACCTTGATCTTTTTTAACGAAGTGTTTTAATTCTTTTTAATGTACTAAGACTTACTTTAGCGTGGAATGTCAATGCTGTATAGTAGAGAAGTGCTGCATTTTCCACATCTATCCCCTGTCTAATAAGCCTTTCACACTGGCGCTTGAGAGAGTCTTCACAATAAGCGTTAGCCAGATCTAATAGCTCTGAAAGTCCATAATCTATATAAATAAAAGTGTATAATAATGAGCAGAGTGTTTTCAGTTTAATTTTATTGCTAATATGCCAACTGAATCTATTACACTAAATATATTCAACTAATTATAGGACACAGTGGATAATTTTTTTTTATAAAAAAAATCCTGTTTTCATGCATAAATTTTTGATAAGTTTCCCCAAGTATTAATAATTCTCGATAACTAAGCCTTTAATGTATACAGGAGGTTAAATTATCAGTTAATAATTAGATAATTAGCCTAATTCCCAGGAGCTAGGAGGATTAACAATTTTTTGAGGATGCACAAACCAAAAACTGAGTAAATTGAAATTTCAAGAAAGACTTCTCTTTAGATGAGATTATTCAAGTCTCTAAGAGGGTAAAATAGGGAAAAGGTAAAAAAAGGGCGTTAACCTTCTTTCAAGAAAGCTAAAAATATTTTAAAAAGGCTTGCTCAAACGATTTAAGAATCTAATTTACAATAGCCTAATGGATCAATATATTATTATAATTATAAATGAACTAATTAATAATAATAAGATAGAGGATTGGCATCTTGACAATATTCATAACATCTGCTCAATAATTTAATAATACACTAAGAACATAAAAGTTCAATTTTTAAATTTGTAATAAATCAAAAGTATTGGGCAAAAGTTTTATTCTGTACACGTAGATTTATTTAGCAAAAGAGGATGGCTAAGCAAACAACCTACTGCATGCAGAAATGCTAAACACAGCTCATACTAGAAGCTCACTTAAACTTAAACCACATAATCAAATTGTTGTCTAAGTTTTTGAGCACCTTGTTTTCGAAAAATCAATATGCTAGAAGGATCGTATGGTGTAATATTAAAACATTTATCTTCCATGTTGTTTCATGACATGATGTTTCAACCCTTATAAGGTCATCATCAGTCTTTATTTCTAAAATTACTAATATAATCGTAGTTGTTGTATAGTAAAAAAAATGTTTTTCTTAAAATGACGCTCTCTTAATGAGATAGATTAAGAATTTCATTATTGTACAATAACTATTGTAAAAGTATCATTATACTCTATCCACTCACAATTGATTTTGTTAAATTATCAGTAATACCATAGAGTAATAATTAAAGGCATCATTGTAACTGATAATATTTGTAATTTAAGAATAAAGACTAATGTTGACCTTATAAGGGTCGAAATTTATCTTAATCAACATGTTAGATAAGTGTTTTAATACCACACCTTAAGATCCATCTAGCATATTGATACATGAAAAAATATTACTTTAATTAACGTAAACATAACTTACCTAAAGCTTGCTCAGGAGCCAAATCCACCTGATCAGTATATAAGTAGAGTAAGAAAGCACGGTATACTGGATAAGAAAACTGAGTGATTTCTAAGACACTAAAGCCAAATAAAATCAACATTGTATACATCTTAATAGATTTTTCAAATAAACATAACTCTATTCAGTCAAAATATCATTTATAACCAAAGGCACAAACTGAATTGAGGGATCTTCATAATTTATTTGTTGACCCAATAGTCAACAAATAAACTATATTCACCCAGCGTCGGCATATTCGATGGTGTTGTGCCAAAAGGGCCAATCTGCATTTTGTATTTGAATTCTAAATCTTGAAAAGCTATTACAAATTATTAATATTTGAATGCCTTATTTACATTTTTATTCATTTAAAATATATTTGGACACCTAATTAATAAGTAAAAATAACCAAATTTATTTTACTAATTATAAATATAAAATCAAACGTGATATTAGTTGCAGATTGGTCCTTGTGGATTTTTGCAGATTGGCCCTTTTGGCGCAACACCATCGAATATAGTTAGCTGCTTATGTAAAGCGGCGACTAACTGATTGTGAGTACCAAATGTAGGGTTTATACAGCTGATGAAGTGATACACAAACCCCTTATCATCCATTACATTTATAGTTGTTTATACCCTTTGGCAGGTTCCCCGTGGTCTGTTGCACCACAGAGTTAATTTTTTTTTAAAAGAATTAAATTTAATAACTTTAAACAATTTTAAAACAGTAATTTAAAAAATAATGTTTAATTTCTTACTTTTTGCTATCCTCTTCCCAGTGATATTGAAACATAGAGCGAAAATGTTCACACCTTATCTTCAATACAGACTTATGTACATAGATATTTTTATTTTCTACCCTTATAATGAGATCACTTGTATCTTGGTCATCAAATGCATTCTTAATACTATCCTCAACCTGAAATCGTACAACAAAAGATAGGTAGTAGCACAAAAATAATAATTTAAAGAAAATATAATGTTTCATTGGGTGTGGCAAAAGTAAATTTTTAATACATTAATGTAAAGGCTTTGAATCTTTTAAAGGAAGATAAACATAATTCAGATGTTTTTTTTTCCAAATAAGTTATCAATAGGATATATGAATATATTCTCAGGAATCCCACAAGCTTTGTCAAAAAAGTTCAATACCTAATGGTCATTGAAATATTTCAATGACCATTAGGTATTCTATATGATTAATAAAAGTTATATACAGTAATACCCCAGACTTACGTAATATCATTACGATCGCAAAGTTAACTGTAAGTTGAGGAATGCACTTAGATACACTTAAACACTCACTAATATAAACTTTTTTGTTATTTCACAACAAATTAAGTTGATTCACGTTGACAAGCTGCACTCACATCTTCTTACCTAATTTCGATGTATCACATGAAGATGGAGGTTTCAAAGTTCCAGAATTGACCCCCTTATCACTTTTAGCAGCAGTTTCAGGTGTTACATAACTCCGAATTTATGTAAGTCGGGGTATTTCAGCACAGAATCCTCATGACCTCATACATACTAACCTTGGTAAGCCAAGCACCACCGAGGTTCAAAGAAGCATGCAAAAAGTGCACTTCATTGAAAACACAGAAGAAAATTAGTGATTGTTTTCATTAATTTCTATTAGTTGCTGAACTATTAATAAATATTACTAAAGGTAATAACAATATTTTACACTGTAATGGACTTTTTATTCAAATAATAATATTTATTCTTTTAGCGCATATAATTCAGTCATTAATAAAATTTAACAGCAACATTTTTGATAATAGTCCAAACGATTTGATAATACGAACAATTTGATAATCCGGACCAGCCCCAGCCTAAATTAGTTCGGATTAATGAGGTTCTACTGTATATATATTCAAGAATGCTCTCTACTTTAAAAGCTGCAGCATAACTCTCATTAACTTACATTTTACTGTAACAAATATAGGTTACCTTGGTTCCATTATCCCACGAAATACTCAAAGGTTTATAACTAACAGGAGGAGTTGCAAAGCAAGCAAATACTTCATGCATTGATGTAAATGGAGTTAGTATAACTTCAGACACACTTTGCCCTTAAAAAACAAAAAGTATTAGTAAACAGTAAACTTGTTTAAAGTTAGAAAAGATCTGTTTTGTAACAACATGGTGATAAGCCAGATCATAAAACCTTTTATTAGAATTTGGCTTTGTATAACAGAAGGCGGAAAAAATAAACAGTTTCATACCTGGAAAAGTCTCATTTGAAGTATATTTTCAGAGAATATAATTAAAAAGAAATGTGAAAAATAGTGTTAGAGCATTAGCTTCTTTTTTAGTGCTACGCAGTATTTGCACTCACACTAAAATAACTCAAGTAAAAGTAAGCTTGTATACAAACAAGAGGTCAATTTAATTATTTCTATGAGATTAATAAAATCACATTTTAACACAGTAAAGAACAAAATATTACCCAAAAACAACGAGTTCCAAAAAGTTTTACTACTGACAACAGATTAAAATCTCAAAAAAGGATTTATAAATATCTTACCTTTGCACTGTCCCCACATGTAAACTTTAGAATTTTGAGTCATGGCAACTGAAATATGGCCATAATGGTGAGCAGCTATATCCACAACCCTGTCAAAGATACCAATATACACTTATTTATATTTGTAATTAATTTAATTAATAACATGTGTACATAATATTTAATTTATAAATAAAAGTCACTTCATTATTATGCAATACAAACCTTCCTATATGTTCCAGGACATGCTCTGGGTTCAGGATATTAGTTTTAGGAGGCAAAGCAAGCTGACCATATGTATTTGAACCCCAAGCATACAGCTTTCCCTCGTCTGATAATGCAAGAGTATGAGAGAAACCACATACAACCTAAAAAGTATGTAAATAAATAAAAATAATTAAAAACCGATATAAATGTTTATTAACGATAAAGTAAATATTTTAATAGTTTGCATTAGCCTCCTTATAATAGGTTTGTTCCAACCACACTTCAAACTGGTTTGAAACTGTCCGACGCATACGCATCAGAACGTTTTTTATACACACTTGATCGTTTTTTGCTAATGCACATGTGTGGTACAGTTTGAAACTAGTTTGAAGTGTGGTTGGAACAAACCTAATATATAAACAGTATTAGAGACAAGCTTTGTCTTTCAAATGTTGTCTTCCAACAGATCAGGTAGGCTAATTCCATAACTAGCAAGTTTATCTAGTGTATAGTATAAAACTGTGAAGCATCATACTCATGAATTTGACCCATTGGACTTTCCGAAAACTATTGTAAATTATTGTAAGTCCATTTTTTTTAAATTGACATTTTGAGGTATACACTATATTACACTGATAGATAATTGTGTAAAGTATGGTTACTCCTTAAGGTAAATAAAGAAATAATCAATGTGTACATGTTGCATATATATAGAAAAAAAAACTGCTCAATTTTTCCTTTTTTAGCAAGTTCTAAATAGCTTTCCCCTGTAATCGCTAAAATGTGATCTACAATAATTTACCTCTGAGGTACAGATTAATAAGGATTTCAATTCTCTTTATAATGGTATTAAATTGTTAAAAAAATGCTTTTGCTATAAAACATATATCCATTTTGATGAAGACTTAAGCTAATAATCCTGTCGCTTTAAAAATATTATTTTTAAAACTTTAAGCAGGCAAAGCCACTGTCAGATAGGATAGACAGACAAAAAGTGAGGTGGTTTGGTCATGAAGCCAGAATGGAAAACCACAGGATACCAAAGCTATGGAGGCGAGGTGTGAAAGAAGATGGCCAGAAGGCCACCAAAAAGCAAAGTGGCTGGACACCCTGGTTCCTGTGTTTGGAAAGCAAGATATCATGCTCAGAAACACTAGGACAGGGGCCTCTGATGGGCTGTGATGGCATCGCCTTTGTGCATCCTCTACAACTCTACATCAAGAGGTAGAAGAGGGACACAATAAGTAAGTATCTTTAAAACCATTTTAATAAGGTGGATAACAAGGCTTACTTTACTTGGACTGTAAATAATAAAAAGGCAATCAACTTTCCATCTGTCAAGCAGTATTATGGACTAAATTAAAAGACTGCCAATGTCAAATTTCAATACATGTTGTATTTTTATTAATCGAATGTAGTGAATTCTTCATTTCAAAAGTTGATCGATTTGAATGAAATTCAGCTTACAGGCACATCTCATAATTTGTGACAACTTTATGGCTTTTGGAAATTCCATAGTAAATATTATCAACATGGTGATGGTGGATGAGTAAAAAAAAAGTTCTTAGTAAGCATGATATGTTGTATATCGTGATAAAGGTCTTGAAGGGAAGGAAAAGAATATGTAACTAATACTACACAATTTCCATTCTATGCTAGCATTTTAAAAACAAACAATATGGCTGAAATGGGGGTTTGCAAAAAAGTTAATGGTTATACAGCATGTCACATACCATTCAAAAGATCTTTTCAGGTAGATTAATACTATGTAAGTTTTTCCCTGGAACATTTTTCCATCTATATGGCCGATTAAAGAGAATTTTTTTTTTTTCTACGTGACTTCTTTATGCATCCCACCACCAGTGAAAGTAAATTTTCTTATCTAGCCTTATCATATTCTGCATAAGAAAAAAGCATTTAAATTGTTTACCTTAACAATAACAATGTTGCTAATAGCCACTATTTTGCAAGGGGTGACTTGATTTACACTTCCTCCATTTCCAAGTTGTCCATTTCCATTACAACCCCATCCATACACCTGAAAATTAAAATGAATATAATTACAGGGGACGCTTCTTAATTTATTTTAATGATATCAACCACATAGTATGATCAAAATAGCTTGGAACATAATGTCAATTCATAAAACATTTTTCGGTTATTGTTATCAATATATTGTTTAAATGTGATCAAAGTCGAGATCGCTGAATTATTTTTATCATTTTCATCCTATATTTCTCAGAAAGTAAACCTCACCTTCCCCATTACTAAGAAGGACTGCAGTTAGATCTCAGATAGTGTGTTGTAGTCTTTTAATGATTCGTAAACATCCATTAGACCTGTGTTTTCTAGACCTCTCCTATCTATGTCTGTGATCTCATTTTGTCAAGTATCTTATCCCCCTCAAGTTGTTTGGTGGCTTTTCAAAACATGCTTCTGATATCCACCATTATTTCTTACAAAGTATACTAGCTCACCTTTGAAGGTAGGCTTGATTTTAGAGTAGTTTATTAGCTCAATCCGATTGTGCTCAAAGGTTCTCACTCTTCCCATAGTCTGCTATTAGACCCAGTAGACAACCATTCTAAAGGTAGTTAGTTAGGTGACTATTTAACCTCCTTAAACTACAGTGGCGAAACTATGGGCCCGCACGGGTCCGCATTGAGGGTGGGCCCCCGGGCCCTACCAATGTCAAATGGGGCCCTCAGAGGATAATAAAATCTTATTAGCTTTGAGCTTGGAACATTATACTTCTATAACATTGTCAGGGGGCATTCAGCGCTGAAGGTTTTTGTTAAAGTTGTTAAAGTCATCAATGACAACTTAGATGACATGTTAAGTCATTATTATGTATTTTGTTTGTTATGAATTTATCAGTTGATTAAATAACCTTGAATTAGATTCTTGTGTGTAATCTTAACAGATTATGAGACTTATAAGTGCTATTAAGTGAGTTATATTTTTGTGATTTGATTTATTTAGTTTGATTTGTGATTTGGTTTAGACTATTTAAAATTCAAAATGGACCTAAGTAAATTAGTAGATATTAAATTATTTGGCAACGAAAATTGGGTGGATTGGAAGGCTGACATTATGACATTACTCCGGCACAAAGAAGTAATAGGAGTAATTGACGGTACAATGAAAAAGCCAGATCCCTTGCCATTGACATCAACAGAAGCTCAAAATCTCAAGTATCAAGACGATTTAAAAACATTCACAAAAGCGGACACTTGTGCAATTTTAATAATCAGGTCATCACTCTCTCCAGACGTAAGGGCGTTAGTAAGAATGTGTCCTGATGACGCCAAAAGTATCTGGAAAGAGTTATGTAACAACTTTGAAAAGAAAAGTGATGTCCGTTTTTTTAAACTTAACCAAGACTTTTACAGAGCACATCCGTTACCATCTGAGTCATTGTTGTCATTCGTAGCAAGAATTCGTACTTTGTGGGCAGCATTGCAGAGAGAATTTGAGGCTGAACAAAAAGTTAAGTTACCAGAAATTGTATTAATTAACAAAATTCTGTCAGAACTTCCAGAAGAATATTCGGAGTTTCAAACAACTTGGGATGGAACTCCGAAAGCAGAACGTACTATTGAAGAGCTCATTAACAGACTTGAACTACGAGAATCTAGATCAAGATCGTTTGAAGAAGAAAAGTCTGTTTTAATTAATAAAATTTCAAATCGCCAAGAAGCTACGAATAAGAAAAGTCTGGATTCAAGAGATAAGAACAGTAGAAATAATTCAAATAATTTTCAATATAAGTGTTATAAATGTAATAAATATGCTGGACATATGGCTAGAAACTGTACAGAACAAACAGAAGATGTCACTCAACGAAAAACAAAAATGTTTCTTTCATTCAATGTTTTTGTTGGTAAAACATCAAAAGTAGACATGTGGATAAAAGATGATGGGGCTACATACCACATGACCAATAGTAATCAATTTTTCAAGAAATACAAAAGTTTTGAAAAACCTGTTTCTATCACAGTAGGAGACGGAAGCAGTAAGTTGTGTGCTTATGGTCATGGGGACATAGATATGGAATCCAAAGTAAATGGGAAAGTTCTTTTTATAACGTTCGCAGATGTGCTCTATGTCCCTGGTTTAATCAGAAACTGCTTCTCGTCTGTTAAAGCTATGTCTATAGGTATAAGCCATGTAGGGGACTCTAAACAAATGAAAGCTACGTTCTACAGTGAAGATGATGGTGAAGTTCTTATGGAAGGTTACGTTAAAGAAGGCTATTTTGAATTGCAAGTTTGTCCTATTAGTCCAACTCAACATCTTAAAGCTTGTGTAGCTCAGAAAAATAGTGTTAATCAATCAAAAAGTTTGGAAGACTGGCATCAAATTTTATGTCATCAAGGAAAAAATTATGTTAAACAATTTTTAAATCAAAAGAACATAAAATTCAAGAATGAGGATTTCTTTTGTGAAGCCTGCGTATATGGTAAGATCAAAAGATGTTCTTTTAATTCTAGATCAGTAAGAGCACAATCAGTGGGGGAAATTATTCACACTGATCTATGTGAGCCTGAACAAGCTTCCATGGGTGGAAATAAATATTTCTTAGTTTTAAAAGACGACTATTCACGGTTTCGTCAAGTATATCTTTTGAAAAAGAAGTCTGACACTGGGGACAAAATTAGAAATTTTATTTTGAGAGCGGAAAGGAATGGAGTTAATATAAGAGAAATTTTGACAGATGGAGGCCGAGAGTTTAATAATCAAAATGTGAAAACTTTTTTGGAACAAAAAGGTATAAATTTGAGAGTCGTAATGCCCTACACACATGAACAAAATGGAGCGGCTGAAAGAGAAAACAGAATATTAGTTGAAATGGCTAGAACTATGTTAAAGTCAGTAGATTTACCTAAAGGACTATGGGGAGAAGCGGTTTCAACCGCAGCTTATGTATTAAATCTAACTGGAAAAAGTAGTGAGCAAGGGAAATCTCCGTTTGAATTGTGGTTCAGTAAAGAACCATCTATTAAAAACTTAAGGAAATTTGGGTCTACTAGCTATGTACATGTTCCTGATCCAAAGAGGAAGAAATTTGATTCAAAATCAATTAAAGGCATCCTAGTTGGTTATTCTGGTTATGATGGCTATCGTGTTTTTATACCGGCTAAAAACGAAGTAATATTATCTACAAATGTGATTTTTAATGAAAATAATGGATTGTTCTCTAGGAGGCCGTGCTCAGAAGAGTCTTTAGAAAAACACGAGGGCAGCTCTAGGAACCTTGAAGAAAGATCGTCAAAGAATGAGAAACAAATTAGAAAGAATGACGAGAACAGTGGTCCAAAAGTCCAGTCCA
>KZ651577.1:272844-287321 GCA_001010745.2 Gerris buenoi | reverse complement strand
AAAACTAATCTGTAAACAATAATTTTCGAGGATTAGAAGAATTTTTTTTTATTTACAGCTTCCACTAGTTGCTCCTTGTTAGCGAAAAATCATTGTCAGAGAATATTTAACATGGCTAACCCATTTAACCTGTTTTCACTATGTACTTCTTAGCCATGTTTTAATTCGGCTAAGGGAGCTCAATGAACACTCGATAGTGCATTTTGTGCAGGGCTGTGAAAGCAATATCAGCAAAGCCTTTCTAATTGCTGGGAAAAACAAATCACTCTTTTTTAAAACCATCATTATCTGTGGCGCTTCCCCACATAATTATTCTTCTATTCCTTCTAAATTGTAGATCGTTACCCTGGATGAAGTACTTTCATTCCATTGCTCCTATGAAACATCTCTTTATCTTACTAGGATGGTAATTCGTCAATGAAAATGCTGGTGATTTGTCTACGGTATAGAATCCAAGTAGGAAATTATCAAAGCCCTTCTCCAAAATTCGGATGGATTTTCGGTTGGAGGATTGCTTCTATGCTGCTGTCGACCAGGATGCGAGTGACTGTTATGTCTACATTTAAATGAGAAGCCATTTCACTTGTTTCTTCCAATACGCCAGTTGTTACTTTCTCCTCATCTTTGATGAAATCGTAGCATGTTGAATAGGCTGAATATGGTTGTTGCCTTTGACTATGTCTAGAGTCTTCGATTGAAGTGCATTATCTGCGGGTTTCAGTACAGCAGAATACTTAGCAATTAATGCTACCAAGACAATGAATGAAGATCTGCACGCCTCTGTATGCAATTGATAAGCCTTTTTTTCTGGTTGACTACTAGGATTCATTGTTCGAATTTATTTTAACGCAACATTAAGCCAAATAATCCCATTTCAGACAGGACTAAAATATTCAATCCTGTGAATGCCAGATTTAAAATTAATTGTTCCAGACTAATCGGGGTGCAAGTCGACCCAACCTTGCAAAATTGAATCTGGACAAAGATTCATCGACAATCCAATAAAAGAATCTTAGTGTTTACTATTTAGGCTTTAATTTAGTCTAGAGCCTACAGATAGCTTCTATTAATCAAATTTGTATTTACTTGTTTAACCATAAGGTATACATGTATGAATAAAAAATCTCAATAACACTAACTGACAGACACATCACAATACCTCTAAAACCTAATTTTCTTAGTAAGTTCCTTTAGGTACTTGCCAGTGGCGTAGCTAGGGCATAGGGGGCCCCTGTCAGATCTCATTGGGGCCCTCCCCAAAGAAAATTGATCAGCATAAAAAGGGTTCCCTGACAAATTTTGTTATGCTCTAAAGGAGCCTCTATCAATATTGGTACGAAGATAGTAATTCAAGTTTGTTTTCTGGATTTGAGCAGGCTCGTACAGGCTTACTGTTGCCACGGTAAACATTTTAAAGATGTGCTTTTTTAAAAAATTAAAATCAAAAATGTTTCAAACAAGTTTTTTTTTTTTTTTTTTTTCAAAAAATATGTTATTTTTTTAGCAGTGATCTCGTTATCGTCCCATGTTTAAATTTTGTCAGCTCTTTTGTAACGAAACTAACTATTTATGGAAAAAACATGAAATATTCAATGGCATAGCTTGGGCATTAGGCCCCCGCAAGATCTTATTGGGGGTTTATCACCATAGAAAATTGATCAGAAAAAAAGAGCCACCTAACAAATTTTGATATGCTCTAAAGGGGCCCTTATTGAGGAGTAATTCAAGTGTTTGTTTTTTTGTTTTCTGGATTTGGGGCCACCTGCCATGTAGGCACGAGCGGGCGGCCACTGTTGCTTGCTAAGAAACATGTTTATAATCCATCATCTTAATAAAAGAATGCAGCCATTTATATACAAAAGAAAAAAGAGAATTGAGCTCACAATAATTTTCTGAAGTTAGGAAGGTAATATATGAAAAAGGGCCTCTCTTTAGGGTATAAGTGTTCATATTAATATAAGACAATTCCAATTTTAACCCAAGCAGAGGAGGGGTATATAGAAAAAAAAAAATATCTCGGCTTTTCCAAAAAGTTTACTTTAAAAACAGTTACTCCTATAATCTGAGACTACGAAACAGGGATTTTTGCAGAGTATTTTATCCAAGAGTAAAGGGTACATGGTACCGTAGCGAAACACAGTAATCCAGCTCCAAAATACGAGGGTTGGTCAATACATAAGGTCTCAACACATTAGCTCTTGCACACTCTTAGTTGAGAGTGTCGGACAAGATAGGTGGCAACACTGCTGTGTCCCGTCATCCCCCCTCTTTTTCAAACGAATCATCACTGAAACCTCTGAACCTTTAAGTTTGCCAACTAAAGCTGTTTGAAATGGATCTCGCAATTTCTGTTCCCGGCCTCCGATTTCGGCCTCCGATTTCGGCCTCCGGTTTCTTACAGCAAAAGATGTTCTGCCGATTGAAATTCATTGACAGCTTTACAAAGTTTATGGAGAGGGATGTATTGACATAAAAAATGTGCGTAAATTGTTTCATAAGACAGGATGATTCAACAGGGCCGGACAAATATTCATGATGAAGAGTGAAGTGGGTAACAACAACCATCACAGTTAAGATGATGGCTAAAGTCGATAAATTGGAGGGACAAGATCGACATGTAACTACTCGTGAACTTAGTTTTTTGCTTCCTAACATTTCTAAAGGTTCCATACAGACCTTTTTGAATAAAAAATTGATGTTCCATTAGGTTTGTGTGAGGTGGGTTCCAAGAATATTGACAGAGCAACTAATGGAGGCTTCTAGTGAATTCCATGCTTGAGGAGGAACAATTTTTGGATTCCATTGTTACAGGTGATGAAACGTGGGTTTCTCATTAACTCATTACACTTTGGAAACAAAACCACAATCAGAAAAAGCAGGAGTGTTGACAAAAGGTTTGTCGCTACTGCATGACATTGCCTGTTCCATGTGGCAAACTCCACAAAGTACCTTCTAATCAAGTTTGGTTGGGACATAGTGACTCAACCTCCTTACAGTCCAGATTTGGCACCTAGTGATAACCATCTTTTCACCTCCGTTAAAGAGCACTTAGGTGGCCAACACTTTGATAATGATAAAGAAGTCAATGAAAAGGTGCAAAGCTGGCTTAGTGACCTGGTGGGAGATTTCTTCAACACTGGTATTAAAAAATTGCCTGTAAGACTCCCAAAGTGCTTGGATTGGGAGGGTGATTAAGCTGAGAAATAATTCATAGTTCTCCTTCAAAATAAAATGATTTTATTTTTATTTCTAAAAATGTGGAGACCTTATTTATTGACCAACCCACGAATATATTCAAAATTCAAATACTTTACATTGTTTAGACTTCTATTGTTTGTGGATCGTTAAAGAGCATTTTTAGATAATAATTTCCTTCAAATATATTTTTTTTAAGTTTACCAAAAGAACTGGATGCAAACGCTTACCTTCGGTAAGCTCAGAAGGTTTGTGTTCTGAAGAACAAAAATGTATTATTCTATAATTCCAAAAATTCCAAGACAGAAATTAATTTTACATACCATGGTACATTTTTGGTCCAGTGTCTTTGGCCTGTTTGGTGTTCCGGCCACTGTGTCTTGAGACCCCGGCCTCAGGAATCTTGGCCACTCTTGAGCCACTCAGTGTCTCTTACGTCAGAGACACAGAGTTTCCCACTTCTCCTCACCTACAAAAGTACAATCTGGACATTTCTGATAAATAGTTCTGTTTAAAATGTTGGAGCCTGATGAGAAACAAGTATCAAAAGTGCATTAAATATCTATTAATGCGACCGAGTTATCGTTGCCGATTTGCAATGTTTTTCAGAACGTCAAAATTAAGAGATAAAAAAATTGAAGCTACGATTTTTTTTTTTTTTAAACAGAAGCAATATTTAATTTATGATTAAAATAACTACTATATATTTATTAAATGAAATTGAATTTCAAACCTTTTGGCTTTATTCTTATTGGATAACCAAGCATATTTAATATGCCCAAAAATGGAATTGTTGTTTTAAAAAAATATCTCTTCCTTTCGAGCGCCATGGGTGCTCGGTCCTCGGTTCACTATTAAAATAGAAAGAATCTAGAGCCACCTGTGCGACGTCTGAACGCTCTGATATGATTCAATGATAGAGTGGTGTCTGAGACACTGGTAGTGCACGAGCAGCTCTCGGCGAGAGCCACCGATAAGACACAGAGTCCCGTGGCCCAAGATATTGTGTCTCCGTCTGAACGCTCCCATTTACTCCTATGTATTGGCTGTGGCTCGGGATTCTGTGGCCAGGACACAAGTGTGAAACGGGCTTCCTGTTGGTCTGTCTATCATTTTTGCAAACCAACATATATCTTAGAAACTACTTGTCTGACTTAAATTAAATTTTGATACTATTTCATAATTAGCCTATTGTTGGTCCAATATAAGTTTCAGACTTTTGTGCCTATTTGTTTTTCTTCAACATGCGTACAATCACACATTTATTTACTCCTATAAGTATCTTAAGAAGTACTCATCTGGTTTTTCATCTAATCTGAAAGGAGCAGAAGCTATGTGATCGTTTTAAAAACAAAAGTTTTGTCACACTTTTAGTCCCCTGTCTGTCTGTCACTCAATTTTTGCCAACCAACATATATCTTATAAACTTGTCTGATTTTAATGAAATTCTTTGCCTAATGAAATTTGGATAGTAGGTTATATTTAGCTTATTGTTGGTCCCTATAAGTTACAACCTTCTGCGCCTATTTGTTTTTTTTCAACATGCGCACAATATTTATTCCTAATCTTCAAAAGTACTCATCTAATTTTTAAGAAATATGGATGGTTTGTCAAAAGTAGCCGCCCGCATATAGCCCCAGATTAATTTCAAACATCTCCGCTTATTATATTGTTTTAAGTTGATACTTTTATTCATGAAAAATATCAAAACAATTTTGACAGATTTAAAAACTGCCAATTAGTGTGGCATAAATGTAAACCTATTATTGTTGTTGTGTTTTAATTTTTCCCTCATTTTTAAATCTGTCAAAATTGTTTTGATTTTGCTTCCGAGCTTACTGAAGGGAACAGAAGTATTGTACTAATTAATAATGGAGGTAAGCTTTCAAAACACAATAATTACAATTAATATGAATGTTTCGCTGCTTGGTAATATCATAGTTTGAGCCCCTTTTGAAGAAAAAGCTTTTCATTATTCCTTCTTTTACCTTTTTCAGGCTTTTGGGATTATAGTTTATTAGAAGTCTACAGAAACATATCAGTTTTGTTTAATATTTTCAGTGATTAAAAGTCCTAGACCCTACTCCAGCGATAGATGCTGAGCAACAGTCGCTAAGTGATAGTTGCTGGAACAAAATTACAAAGGTGTTTTCCTCCACATGTCTCCAGCGACTTTTGTAACACATCATTTTGTTAACACAGTATGTAACTAGAGGAAACCTAGCTTCATTTATAAATGGAAGTCACAAGTATCGACAAAGCCAGTGGGTCAATCCATACGAAGTGGTCCAAAAATAAAATAGTTGGTTGCTCGACCATTTTAGAAAAAATTTATATTTTCCCTATTTTTTTCCTCATATTTAAGGTGTTCAAAACGATGCTTAAAAATTTTTTATCTTAATCCGTTTAGGTATGGCGGCCATTTTTGCTTTCCTTCGCACGCTATTACGGGCATTTACGTCAACGCTCATATCTCCTAAACTATTTGTCCTAGAAGGCTGAAACAAAAACCAAATTAAAGGTAATTGCCCAGTGTTTAAATTAGGTTATGTCCATATTTCACCTAGTAATTTTCCTTCCAAAAGAAAACTTCACCTGAAGTTAGATATAAAAATCAAGAAAATTTCGCTTTTCGGAAATTTTTTTCTGAAGGAAGGAGTTATATATACAGCTTGATATTTTTTATGTGAATAGGCATATATCAGTAGCATTACCCAAAAAAATATCAATGATAAAACTTGAATACTTTTATTTATATAAATTTTTGAAAATTGAAATTTTTGAAAATTTGCCATTTTTGGGCCTCTATATCTCCGATGGGGCTGAATCGAAAATTCTGAAATTTGCACAACTTACAGGGCTCTTGTATTAGGTCAACCGAAATAAAAAATCATTTTGTATATTTGGGTAGCAAAAAAGTTATGCAAGCTCAAAAATGCAGAAAAAAGTTACGTGATAAAGTCGTTTTTGCACGCTTTATGGCTGATCGACATTTATTTTTTTGATGTAAATTTGTTTTATTTCCATTATTCAATTGGTTTGACATAGCCTGGATTCGTTAAATTCAAAAATATCTTTTTTAAAAAATTTTATAGCCCTGCTATTAAAAATACAAACATTGCAGTGTGCCTCTAAGACTCAGTCTGTTACTTTTGAATAGGGCAGTTGTTATCATTGGGGTTAATTTTTAATTAATTTGTGTAAAGGGGATAACACTCATAAATCTGTTGTATTTTCATATAGTATAAAAATTAGTTTACAGCACTACCTAGTTATTTAAATTAACTGCAACTGACTGAGACTTAAAAACGTTTTCCATTGTTTTGCCATCTTCACCATCTGTTGATCCAAACTTTGGACTTCAGTTAGCATTGCTATTAATAATCACTTTGAAAAAAATTGTAAAATAGGCCTGCAGTTGCACAAGATAAGAATTAACATATTTTTAATCAATGTTACTATATAATTACGATAAGAATGTGATTATTACACATCTGCAATGTTTTTTTCAAATTGGTATTTAATAGCAGGGCTATAAAATTTTTTAAAAAAGATATTTTTGAATTTAACGAATCCAGGCTATGTCAAACCAATTGAATAATGGAAATAAAACAAATTTACATCAAAAAAATAAATGTCGATCAGCCATAAAGCGTGCAAAAACGACTTTATCACGTAACTTTTTTCTGCATTTTTGAGCTTGCATAACTTTTTTGCTACCCAAATATACAAAATGATTTTTTATTTCGGTTGACCTAATACAAGAGCCCTGTAAGTTGTGCAAATTTCAGAATTTTCGATTCAGCCCCATCGGAGATATAGAGGCCCAAAAATGGCAAATTTTCAAAAATTTCAATTTTCAAAAATTTATATAAATAAAAGTATTCAAGTTTTATCATTGATATTTTTTTGGGTAATGCTACTGATATATGCCTATTCACATAAAAAATATCAAGCTGTATATATAACTCCTTCCTTCAGAAAAAAATTTCCGAAAAGCGAAATTTTCTTGATTTTTATATCTAACTTCAGGTGAAGTTTTCTCTTGGAAGGAAAATTACTAGGTGAAATATGGACATAACCTAATTTAAACACTGGGCAATTACCTTTAATTTGGTTTTTGTTTCAGCCTTCTAGGACAAATAGTTTAGGAGATATGAGCGTTGACGTAAATGCCCACAAACACACAAATTAGCGTGCGAAGGAAAGCAAAAATGGCCGCCATACCTAAACGGATTAAGATAAAAATTTTTTAAGCATCGTTTTGAACATCTTAAATATGAGGGAAAAAACAGGGAAAATATAAATTTTTTCCAAAATGGTCGAGCAACCACCTCTGGACTGGTCCATATGGATTGACCCCAGTGCATTCTGGTGGTAATATTTGATAGTTTATAAATTACAGCCATTCATGAGTATTTAATAAAAATAAAAACAAAATATCTATAGAAGTTGTCAAAAATAAATGTATCAAAAACAATAAAGAACAACAATGAGAGCACAACAATAAAGTGCAACAATCAGTCTTTCCCAACGAAATAACTGAATTTCCTATGTAAATTCTTAGTGACATACTCTGGACTTGGAAGGTTTGTTTACATTCAGAGAGAGAGCAAGAGTTAGGTTTTATAACCTGAACACAACCTTCCAAACCTTCAAACCTTCCTTAAATTGTATTTATATTACTAAGTAGTCAATTTTGATAAAAAAAACGACTCTACATGTCACAAAAAACACAATACTAGCGCACTCCTCAGATTGCCATATCTTCTTGTCGACCTTTAGTTATTGTCTTTTTTCTATGATTATATCTCCCTTACAAGTACAACACAACAACTCTAGCGACTCCAGCAATTATTGCTAGAGTTGCTCAGCTAGGAAAATCGTATCATAGGAGAGGATTCCTTACCCAGTGACTATCACTGAGCATCTATCACTGGATTCGTATCTAGGAAAATGTTCCTTAAGGCTGCTTCCATACTTGTCGGTACGGTATCGGTATGCAGTATTTTTTGCTTTACCGAGAGCTTACCGATAGCTTAGCGATACCGCGTTCAAAGTTGAATTAAAAACGAGGACGAAGGCATGTGGTGAGTGGGATCAGATGTGGGTAGAGTGAGGGAAAAAGCCGCCAAGCTCCTGAATCTTGATACTTCTTTGAATCTCATTCATGAATCGCATTTGCAAATCCTTAGCTGGATCAAATATTTTCTGATTGAATTGAAAACTTCTAGAAATTCATGGTGTAAATAAGTTATAAAATTCTTCTTTGACTTCTTGGTAATATATTTTTGTCTAATTGTATAACAATTCTGTTGGGGTGAGAGATCAAGATTGAGCTTAACCAATTATTATTCTCTTTGTTAAGATAGTTTATCAGTTTTACCTCTGTCCATCCTTGAACTACCACTGTAAGATTGTGAAAAAATAATAATGTTTTGTTTTGGGTAGAATATGCTTATCTTAAAAATAACCAGTAAGAAAATGTGATGGAGTCACAATACTAAGTTTACTTGGGTTTTTATCTTGGTGGTTATTTTTACTTACTTAACTTTCTGTAACACTACAGTTGAGGTGGGCTTTAAAGAATTAAAATAATTGGGGGCTTTGAGTGGATAAAAGATATTATTTGAGTTTGTCAGACTGACTTTTTTCTTTAGAGTTACCCCTGTACTCGCCCAAAAACAAATAGCCGAAGATATCAAACTGCAAATAAAAAATTGAACATATCTTTTTCTGGTTAAATTTAGGAGCTCACTATCAACTGAATTTCGGTTGCTGAAAGATATTTGTGAAACCTCCTTGGAATAACAAGACATTAAATATAACTATTTAGTACCTAAATTCTTGTATAAACAACATTACTTCTGTAATTACCAATGTTATCTTACACTCTTTGTGAATTTTCTTTTGTTTGGATCTACTAATTTTAATTTTTCATTTTCTCCCCGAAACAAGTTGTTTCTTTTCATCTATTTCTTTTGAATAAATAAACTAAAAATAAAATGAAAGGAAAAAAGATAATATATGTGTGCATCTCTTATAGTAGAAAGAAACAATTGTGACGAAGATTACTTTATCTTTTACCATTGAAGAAAACTTTTCTTATATTTATAGCTATATTAATTTGGATTTAAATGTCCTAGAGTTATGTTCATTCTAATAACTATTTGTATTGTCAGAGGGTTCTATTAGTTAATGAACTGCACTGTCTATAAAAATTATTATATTGCTTTTCCTTGGGAAGGTGTACTAAAATATCATGAACTTTCAAAATCGGTTCTTAATAATAGTTATATATGTCTAATATTTGCATAAATTATTTCTTTTGGTGTCTTACTACACTAGGTCAATAATTGTTTACACATAATGCAATATCTTTCTGACTGGGATAACTTGATAAAACTTTCCTATTTTTATTTATATTGTGGTTGTCTCCATTCTGCAATATCCTTAAGCAGCCCATGCACAACATGCCATTTTTTATATTGGCTTGCCGTGCTTAGCATGGCACGCCTTGCGCCACACATTGTAAATGAAGTTTGCTCCGTGACGGGCTAGAAGTTGGTGTTCATATTAAGATCTTTTAGTGTACACGCCCAGTTATGCCTGTGGTAACAAAAAATAAAGCTTTCTTGTTTGGCACGATACATGAAGATAGCAAGGAGCAACGGAAGAGGAGGCAAATAAAGACTAAAAATTGGTTGAAGAAGAAAGATTACCTTACTCTTAACTCGCCACCATGAATGGTGATTTCTACAGGTGTCAGTAAACAACGACAAGAAATTGGGAGACAGAAAAACGTTGTATCACTCATTTTAAAAAAATACCAGCGCCGAAAATCAAACTCGTCTTGATTCTCACCGTGCCAAGCATTGCACGCCGTGCTTTGCACAGAGACCTCCATACACTGGCACGTTTCGTCCGTTTTTGGCACGACGTGCTTGCACCCCGTGCAATGCACGTGTAGTGTATGAGCCGCTTTACCCATTAAGCATATTTAAGTCCCATAATCTTGAAAACTATATTTAACTTTTACAGTTTCATTCGTATATAATTGCACTACTAAATAAATGTTATTTTATTTTTATTTTTTATGTGTTTTTTTTAATCAATATCTTCATATTTCAGGATTTTTTTTCGTAGTCACAATAGATACTTTGTATCATCAGAAAGTAAATATTAACCTTTATGTTCAGCAATATATGTTAGCTTGGTAGACTCTCGATTTCTAGTAATAATTAATCATGCCTTTTGGAAGCCTTCTTTTCATTTCATATGTAATTCCCTAGGGAAATCCTTTTTTTATTTTTTAAATGTACTTTTTATAGTTTTTATTTTATGGTTATTGATTAAACAAGCTAAAATTAGTTAGTAAATTCACATGCAAAGAGAAAATTTATTTTTTATGAAATTTTAAATGAAGGTTGATTTTAACAATCCCAAGAGAAATCATCTGAAATTGCAGTAATTTTAATGTTGGATTTCTATTGTCTTTAATTTTTTTATGCCCTTGATTTTAACCACTTTATGCTCATTAATTTAATATTAGTTTAGGAGGGTAGTTTGTAAGGAGGGGGTAAGTAAAGGAGGTATTAATAAAGAGCCGTAAGGGTTGAAGTCTATTCAGTCTCTAGTTTGGATTCAAGCCGCTAGTAGCCTACTCACCTTACCTTTGGTTCACTTTAGGTTATATCTATATCTATAATCCCTGTTTTCAAGCAAGATGTGCATCATTCAATTGTAAGTTGAATTTAAATAGTTTGAAACATTAACTTAGTTTGTAGGCTTTTGCGGGTTGACTCGTAATCAATAACTTGGTTTTCCGGTTAAATCCGCATCCGGGGTTGAAGTCCAACATTTCGCTTCCACTACTGGAAGCCTTCGGACTTCAACCCCTTCGTGACACAAATTTCACCGGAAACCAAGTTATTGATTGTTTTTGAAACATGTTGAATAAAGATTTAAATAAATTTAAGAGGTTTATAGCTTTAGCTGTCACTATTTAATTCGTTATTTATTGGTCTTTCGGTATTTCCTTATCACTAAAACTATTTGAAGGTTGCATGCTTAATCTTTTCGATTTCGGTAGGTCTATTTCATTAGGTAAAACAAAAAGAACCAATAATTCAGAGAAACCGAAGTTTTATTTAATCCTACAAACCTAAAAATTACAAATCTATACAAATCACATCATATATTAAATTAAACAAAAAAGTTTTATGCCTCCGATTTTAAAAATTCCAAGACAGAAATCCTATTCAGACATCAGGGAACATTTTCGGTTCCGTGTCTGTCTATCGGTCTGTGTGTCCGTGAATCATGAAACGTGTGACGATAACTTGAGTAAATGTCGACCGATTTTGATGAAATTTGTAGACATGTTTATGTTTATTTTACCAATGCCCAGGACGAGTTCGTTGGACAACGTTATCCGTTTAAGCGTTCACGCACAACGCTCGCGTAACGTCAACTTTAAATTTAAAATTTAAATTTTTGGTCGGGAATAAATCAAACCTCATCTATTCAATGAGACAAACATTTTTTTTTCAAATACAATTTTTTAGTAAAACCTACAGCGACACCTCTATGAAGTGTTAAAGATCGCTAAAAACTGTTAATTGTAATATATAACGTTAATGTTAATATAACAATAAAGTACATGATAGGATGCGAGGGAGCTATGTGCCACACTAATTGGCAGTCTATTTTTTATTTTATTTTTTTGTAAAAATTTCTGACATTTTTATTATTTAATTTGAGTAATTTCCGAGTTTCTCCTTACCGAGAAAACTTGGTTTGAGATTAATTTAGGAGAAATTCAAATTAGTACTTTAAACTTCTCAAATGCATGAATGCAATACTCGCGAAAGGCCCCTAAATGTATGAAGCCATTCACCGTCGTTTCTCGGAAACATTTCCATTTGGAAAATGACGAGATAAAATTGATAAATTCACATTCTCGTAGTCACTATAACCAAATGTGGTGATGTTCGAGAGCCTTGTCTTCTATTTATAGAAATGAAATTCAGTACAATTTAGACCTTTTTTGCCCGAATGAAGTATTGGTCTTTCTACTTTAATTTATGTAGTTTTAAATAAATAATATAATCTACCAATTGTTCAAAATTAGAATGTTGTTGAAGACATCTGCTTAAATTCTACAGTAAATTAAAAAAATATAAATAATATATTCATTTGTCTATTTTAGTACGCTGCTACCTCAGAAACTACATTTTTCTGGAAAAAAAGTCTTATGTGGAGACACCTTTTAAAGCTCGCCCTAGTTTTTTTTACAAATTAAAAAAAAAAATATATTAAAAAAGAGAGAGAAAAAAAAGAAAGCTACATATTTAAAAAAAAATCCTTCTTTAATATGACACAATTGTTTTATCTCCAGTAGGGAGAAAAAATTTTGATTTTGGATTAGGTTAGAAGGACTAAAGTAAATTTTTTCTTCCCTGAACTTAAAAAGTAAGTAGAAAAAGTAGGATTGCCAACTTAATTATTTTATAAATAGTAGAGGATGCATGGCTAATGTAGTGAAGTTGTTGAAATCAGGTTGGCGACACTGCTTTTTCGAACTTGTTGATCATTGTTTAAAACTGCATCTAAATAACCTTCTATTTGAGTTTAATTTTAATTCTTATTTGTTTTTAATATTGAATCTCTTATAGCTGCTATTAAAAGTGCTAACAGTTACGATAGTTATTTATTAAAATAATAAATAACTAGGGGGCTCTGCCCCCTACTCGCTTCGCTCGTCAACCCCCGAAAAGCGGCCGCTACCACGTCGAGGCACTCTAGAGTGAAGCATTAAAATTGATCTCATCTTCTTTTCAATGATGACTTAAATACACAAGCTGTAAAATATCACGTTAGCTATAGAAATCTTTATTTGTTTAAACTTTTATAACTTTTTACAATTTTACATAAGCCTATAACCTATGTAATTCTACGCAGAAACAGAATCTTATTTATTTGAAAAATGGTTGATACAAATTAAATAAAAGTATATAAAGAGACGTACTTCATATGTGAGACAGTAAAAGTACAACTGAATAGATACATAACTGTTGCGATCTTTTTGTATTTCATCAATAACTTAACTTTAATTTGATGTAAACGAATTTTTTCCCATTATAATCATCTTAATTGCGGTAACAAAAAAATGATTAACAGTCAAAGAAACAAAAAAAAANTTCCCGTTATAATAATCTTCATTGCGGTAACAAAAAAATGATTAACAAAAAAAAAAAAAAAAAAAAGAAGGAAAATGTTAAAGATAAATAACTTAAGAAAGTGATTAGGTAAAAAAACACAAATAATTTAATTTCTGAAATATTCGTAAGCGTATATTATAAATGCGTGAGGCTGCAACCAATTCGACATGGCCACCATTCTTCTATTTTGCTTCATTAAATTATAATAATCAACATCTGAGTTAATATTAACTTCGTAGATATCGGAATTTAAAATAAATGAAGAATAGGAGGCCCATTCAGAGATTGATTAGGTATATGGGATACGATTTCCAATCGAATATTATTCATTAATTGTTCGTGGCCATAAATAAAATAAGACAATGCCCTAAATCCCTAAATAAACAATTGCCATCTGGAGTAATGTTGACTAAAAACCTAGTTTCCGATAAGGAAAGTGCTGAAAAGGACTGTTGTGAAAGTCCTGAGAAGGACTGATTTAGCGATATTTTTTTGCAAGGTGTGTGCGTAGTTATGGAATTAGAAGGGTAGTAGGATAGTGGCTGAGGTAGTGAGGGTAGGCGCACTACTATCTACTTTCCTTTTCTCTCTAACATTTTAATATACCTACTTTCAAGTTCCGTCTTGCAGGCTTTTTTCTTCTCGGACGAATATATATCTCCCTCACTCTGTCTACACAGTTAGTATTATGTCTCCCTTTTCCAAGATCTCCCTTTTCCCCCTCCCGGACTCATCCCTCTTCTTGGGGAGATCTCCTTACTCACTCTACTCTCAGTTAAGTATGTCACTCTCACTGAACTTGTTAGTTTACAAAAAATACGTGTGGTGTCGTGGGACACCCGGTAGGAACGAAGTTCCTTACGCTTTTCATTAAATATAAATTATAAAATCACACTAATAACTACTTATACATGGTGGAGTTAGAAAAGAGACACAATTAAAGAAACTAACTATTTGTACTAGTGGACTTAAGACCTAAGGCAAAGTTAAATGAAAAGCTTTTTATTATCTTTGAAGCGAGCGTCTTTCAATAAATAATGTATTGTATATTGAGAAAAA
>KZ651577.1:252029-272611 GCA_001010745.2 Gerris buenoi | reverse complement strand
GGAGTTGCACCTCTTCATCATCCCCTTACACCATTTTATGAGATAATGAAAAAAATAAAATAAACCATTATAACATGGGCTGAAAAATCTTTTTTGCAAAAATAAGTGCTTGAAAAGTTAAGTACACAATCGAAGTGCTTGCTGTGATATGGGTACACTTAACCCAAATCGATGATTTGTCCATTTTATCAAAATCAGCAGCAGAACCTTTTTATATTTATAAAGCTTGTTCTTGAAGTGTTTCGGGCACTAATAGGATCCATTGTTAATCTGTAAATGTTGTCATCTCATGTGTTAGGAGAGTATCTGGTTAATTCGTCAGTGAGGTTCTCCAACTGGTTTGATATTTGGATTTTTATATAATCGCATTAGACGTTTGAACCGCAAAGCTATCTCGATCTCGAGGTCCCGCGCCCCCCTTGTCTTGTCTTCACGCCTCCCTTGGGGGGCGCGCCCCCCACTTTGGGAACCAGTGTGTTAGAACGTAAGATATCGGTAAAAACGTTGTTTTCTTTATTTTAATCGTTTTGGTCCGCTTTAATAAATTTAGCGTTCTTTATCACTTCATAGCAGTGTCGGTGTTTGTTTTACTAAAAAAATGTATTTGAAAAAGTTGTTTTTCTCATTAAATAAATGAAGTTAGAATTTTTTCCCGTCCAAAAATTCCAATTTTAAATTTGATGCTTACGTTTACGCGAGCGTTGCGCGTGAACGCTTGGGCGGATAACGTTGTCCAACGAACTTGTCCTGGGCATTCCAGGTAAAATGAACATGTGTACCAAATTTCAACTAAGTCGGTCAACTTTTACACTAGTTATCGCCATCGGTAGGTTTCGCGAGGGATTTTGCGTGACGGTGATTTCATGACGTTGATTTTGGTCGTTTTTTCGGATTCACTCCCGGGCCCGGGCTCCAGAACGTGCCATAAGGAACTTCGTACCAAACTTTTTTAATAATATAGAAAGAGAACTGTGCATTGGACGAAAATGTGTATTTACTCCCCTACTCCTACTGGAGATAAAATATTGCATATACCTCGAGAGTAAAATGCTATAATTCCCCTCGCGATAATTCCCTCGGCGTTATTCCCTCGACTTCGCCTCGGGATTTAGCTTTCTCATAGAGCCACCCAATGCACCTTACATATGTAATGTTTTTTATAATATAATTTAAAACTATATAATCTAAAACTATAATGTAACTAGACAGTTATTTTTTTCACTTAAAACATTTTATCGGTCGCAAATCAATGTGTAGTTGGAAAACGGCGTAATCGGTCCACTTAACCAACACATCATACTTGTTAGGAGTGTTTAGTCTACTCTCAAGCGTTTTAAACTAGAGTCTAGTTCGTATTATTTGGCCCTATTTGTTGTGTTGTGTTCTGTAATAAACGAAATGTTAACCACAAACTCTTCATAGTAAGGATCAAGTGGTAAATATAAGTAAATATTGAATAACTGATGTTTAATTTAATTTTTTTTCTTTATTGGAACGAAGTTCCTTATGGGCACGTCTGGAGCCTGCGGGAGTGAATCCGAAAAAAACAACCAAAATCACCGCCACAAAATAACCGTCATGAAATCACCGTCACGAAATATCTACCGATGACGATAACTTGAGTAAAAGATCACAGAGTTAGTTGAAATTTGGTACACATGTTCATTTTACCAATGCCCAGGCTTAGTTCGATGGAAAACGTTATCCGTCCAAGCGTTTACGCGCAACACTCGCGTAAACGTAAGCTTCAAAAAGACGGGAAAAAAAGTTATTATGGAATCCTGTTACTTGTTTTGTTTATTTTTGTTATATGTCAAATTATATGTCACTTGGTTCTATAAATATCGAAAATAAATCTTAGTTTACAGTTTATACGTCTTTTGCATTTTATGTGATTTTATAATTTATATTTAATGAAAAATGTAAGGAACTTCGTTCCTACCGGGTGTCCCGCGACACCACACGTATTTTTTATTTTTAATATTTATTCATAGTAGTAGTAGTATATAGTACTTCCTACTTGAACGGGTAGGACGAACCACTTGTTCGAACCTAGCAATTTGACCATCTTTTAGGCCCTTTTTACGCCCCGTGGAGGAGAGTGGTGAGTTCCAGCTACTTCACACTTCATACATTTGTACATTGTACCGTGTACCGCCGAAGCGAGTATGGTGTGGTCATTAGTAAGCTATATAAGCGTGCGTCAAAGCGTGGAGGGACACTCGCCCTGCTCCGTCCGCGATTCATGGATTCAATTCAGAGTATCATGGCACGGAATCGAACCCACGACCTCGATTCGCCTCGACTTATTAAACGCTGGGCTAGCGCCTAGAGCCCCCTCGGTCACGCTGGCTCCCAATATATATTTACTATATATATTATTACTATTACTATTACTGTAAGAACAACTCAAATAAATGGAACTATAAGTTCTTACACTTAAAATATTTAAATTATTTAACTCAAAAAACGAAACTGTTTTCTTTGAAATCTTAAATCAGTCTGACATTATATTTTCTTTGACACAAAAACTATAATTCAAAAATAAACATTAAAAAACTCTAGCAACATCTAACAATTACTATTATATATTATTATTATTGTTGGGAAAACAAGTTGATCCGTTAAAATGCTGTTCTTTTTAATTTTCTAACCACTGTCATCTTAAATAGCTCATTCTACATTACTTATGTGTCTATTTTTTCCTCAGAATTCTCAGCCTACTAGATATATTCTGTAGAAATCGTTTGCTAATAATTGAGATTCATATCGTTCAAACAGGACAAAATCATTCCTTTATCGAAGCTTAATACTAAATATAACTAGGCATCGCGTGGCTCTATCATTGAAGCGAGTGTATTGCAATGAAATACTGAATATTAAAATTAATTCACGATGAATGTCAGAGTAGAAGATAGGTGGAAGAGGGTAGTGTGGAGTAGAGTGGGGGTACTCGGTACAAAGCTCACCTTCCTAGATAAACCTATACACTACACGACTTTAAGAATCTTAACCACCTGTCATACCGTAGCTTTTAAACAAAATTATTATAAATGTATTTCTTCCTTACGCAAAAACTACTGCTTGCATCAAGTTGAAATTTTACATGCGTGTTCCAATTGTACTTTAGACGATGTATATGAAGTTTTATTAAAATCGTTGCGTTAGAACGTAAGATATCGGTAAAAAGGTTGTTTTCTTTATTTTAAACGTTTAGGTCCACTTTAATAGTTTTAGCGATCTTTATTAAATCATGGTGGTGACGCTGTTGGTTTTACTTAGAAATGTTATTTGTAAAAAATGTTCGTCTTATCGAATAGGTGATAATAGAATTTTTCCCGTCCTGAAATTCCAATATTAAATTTCAAGCTCACGTTTACGCAAGCATTGCGCGCGAACGCTTGGACGGATCACGCTGTCCAACGAAATTAGCCTGAGTATTAGGAACATGTATTCTAAATTTCAACTTAATCGGTCAACTTTTACTCAAGTTATCGTCGCACGCGTAAACGTTACGGACAGACAGACAGACAGACAGACAGACATCCAAGATGCATATTTCGTTGAATGTAAGAAGCTCGCTTACGCTCGCTTCAATAATAATTGCTTCCGAGCTTACGGAGGCATCGTGATCAATCTGAAGAACTACATTTGTTTTCGAATTTAAAAATTCCTCAACAGAAATCCGTTTCAGACATCAGGTAACATTTCTAGTCTCGTTCGACGTTTTGATGTAGTTCAACATTTTAGCCACCACCGTATATTAAAAACTACTCCTATTCAACCTCTATCAATAAAATTTGGAGGGTATGTCGTAATTAGCCCACTCTTGGTCATATTAATTTCAGTCTTTCGCCTATCACGTTTTCTTGTACATCCGCGCAAACGTTTTTGTTATTAACACCTATATCTTTAAAAGTAACATTATTAGATTTTAAATAGTTTATCTCAAATCAATTTTAAACGTGATATTGCCAAAAAAATAGTCTGCCCACTAGTGTGGCGCATAGCTTCCTCGATTGCCTTAAGGATGTTATGCTTAAACCACCCATTATCGTCAAATTTATTCCCCCCCCACCCTTTTGTTTCCGAGCTTTCAGGTGGTAAGCTATGTGATCGTTCCGAAGAACGAAAATTTTTCAACCGTTTACGCTCTTTAAATTTTGCTGAATTCATATCATTAAAATTGGACGATTAGTTTTTAAGATGTATTGGTTCGTAAAAATTGAACAGACACGGAACCAAAAATGTTCCCTGATGTCTGAAACGGAACTCTGTATAGGATTTTTTTTTAAATCGGAGACATGAAAAAATGTTGCATTTTTTAGAACGATTCCCGGAAGCAATAGATGTGACCCTACTAGGAATCGAAACAGATTGAAATGTCATGTGACCATTCGTCTAATAACAGGACGTGAGGATGCTTTGTGCCTAAAGAATTAAAAGACTATTCTGTCAATATTAATAAATACTTCAGTAATCCTCACAACTATTCCCGGATTTGGGAATAGTAGATGTAAAAATCACCCCACGAGATTCGGTGTGGTGATTTTTACCTATATTTGCTCCCGAATCTCTTTAATAATTATTTCCATATTTGTTTGTTAATCACCTGCGTGTTATAAATTACATCGCGCACTTTTTCTATAATGGAAATAGTTTTTTTCTCGTTTTATTTCTAACGATATAGTTTAGGTAAACATTTAGTCAGCATCTAACATCACACTGAGAACTATTAGTTTTTCGATACGCGAAATGTTTAACACATATAAAACGCTATTGTAATAAAACTTTTTAAAATGTTGCGGCCTTTGGAACCACACATGGGAACCTGGTTCGCTGATCTGAGTTTGCCTATGCGTGTGATAACGAGGATAACGAGCCAAGTTCTTGATGAACTTGGTATTCCATCAAATCACATCAGGTTGGAACTTGGTTCGCCGAACCGAGATCTGCGAACCATGTTCCTTCTTAATATTATTATTTTTAGGACATTTTTATACTAATGCTTTTGTATATACTATTTCTCTCTCAGTCCCTTCTACTTTCACTTTGCACTGATTGCCCTTCAATTTCTGTATTCCAAATTTAATCTCGGACAATTCCTATGCGTTTCATATTATATATTGATAGGAGAATATAAAAAAAAAGAAATGTATTTATATGAACAAAAGAAAACAGCAGAAGTAGGTGGAACAAGTGAAGTAGAGAAGAAAGCGTGCGAGATATTCGTTTTGTGAAGGAACAGAAGGAGGTGGTGGTAGGGAGAGGGTCTATGTGTGTATGGGCAAGGGTAGATAGTGGAGCAGCCCAGAGTTGAAGATAAGCAAGCACGATTGAATACAGCTACCCCCTCCCGACAAGCCGTGGTGGGGAAGCAGACACTACTGCCATCTACCGGCAAGCACCAGGAATCAATATCACAACTATTGAGTCGGGTCCGGAGCTAGAGCACTCCGTCTCCCAAATTCCCGAAAACATGGTCCGACCTCCATCGTCTACACATACCGGTAATAAAAATACTTTAAAACCAACCACCCCTACTCCTTTTTTCCCCTTGTAATAACTTCCACCTCCCTCTAATCTGATTTACCTGATTACGCGAAAAACTAATCTAGAAATTCAACTCGAAAACCTGGACTTTATTTATGGAAGGCTATGTAACCCAGCAGCAAACTGTATTCTCCCTCATCCCGATAAATGACCTTCACAATGATTTCTATAAACCTTTTCTAACACTAACCTTCACGTAATTACATATAACCTAATCCAGTAATATGTAGTATACAATCATGTAATTTCATATTACCCAATCCTGTAATTGTATAATAAAATTTAAACATATCAACCCTACACTTTCTTCTGGCATTCTTGTACAAATCGATACGAATAATCAATATGTAAGATAAAAGATAAAGAAATACGACTTTGATTCTGCACTACGTCAGTTGTTTACAATGTACTTACCAATAATTACATCATCATCAGGTAAAACAGAATTCATTGTTAACATTTAAATGATTTCATGTTAACTTTGTACTAGTCTTTAGTTTTAGTGGTTTTTAGGCTTTAATATGTCTGTGCAAATGAGACTGAATGCTACCTTCAAATTCTACCTTATTTAAAATTCTTCTAAATATTTAATTATGAACTGAAAACACTTGATTATACTACTATCACCATTCTATTTTAGAACTAAACATATATCATTTTCTCTTTCATCTTAAGCATATAGATTTCCACACGATGCTAATCCTAAACAACTACTAAAATGTAAATAGGTTTTGAGATTTTCCTGTAGATACGTGAGACTATATCAAAACACCTGAATTATGCTATATTATTTTTACTTTATTTCTTTTAGAATAGCAAGAAAATTACTGTTAAATCATGTAAATATTTTATTATAAACTCCAAAAATTGATATAATAAAAATTATATATATTTCATATACTTCTTATTAATAAAATTATATGTATTAGAGGTACTTAAAAGAATGTACAATATACATGTATATATTCGTAAGTAATAGTATATAAATAAATAAGTGTAGACGAGTTATATCTACTCCTAGTATAAATTTAACTTAGTATCTAAATAAAATTTTCTTAAGAATATTTATTGTTAAAAGTGGTAGTTTTTGCATGACAATGATCCGTAGCAAAATATTACTTATAAACTAAATAGTATAAATTACTTTTATACTAAATAGATGATTTTTTTAATGTTAACAATTCTCGACATATTTTGATTTTTTTAAATTAGGATTTTTTTTTGTCTATGGATAACAATGACCAGTAAACAAATATAAAGTAAATAGTATTAATGACTAGACTTATACTCATAATAAACCAAATAGCACTACAATATTGTCATCACAAGGGTATACTAAAATATTAACTAACCTGTTTCGAAATCACATCATTACAACTTTATCATCAGTCGGATCACTATCACTACTCAACTCTTGCTACATTAACAGTATGAAGATGATGTGATTTCGAAACGCGTCTGTTAATATACAATTTTTGTGGTGACAATATCGTCGTGTTATATAATTTACTAGCCCTCTCTATAGTCTTAATATGTACTAGAACCGCAATATGTCAATCAAACTAGTCAGTTTTAGTTTTATATGTCTTACTCTCAGACATATTTTGATATTATATTAGGATTTCTTTATTAATACATCTTTTTGTCTTTTCATTACTAAGCTCTAGGAACGATACAATTTATTATTAAGTTAATAATTAAATCATTATGTTATTTAGGGTTAGACATTTTAAAAGGTTAAGTTGGGAATGAAATTGTCAAAGTTGTGGATATGACTTTTTACATTTCCTCACTACTAATAGTAGGAAAAGTATTGTTTTTATTAAAGCTTACGCTCTGTTCAAATTTATTTTTGAATTAAATAAGATGCGTTGTGTTACAGATATGCGATAATTCATTTCAGTTAAAAAATAATTAAATACATTGAACCTGTAAACATCAATTTAAATGAACACCCAATATTATTGAAACAGAAACATGGACTAAATTAGTCACTGCACTAAATTAGTAATTACACTTTTAGGATATTGGACTAGACTGAGAATACCTGCTAGAAAGCTTAATTATATAATTTAAACACTTAATTCTTTGTACATTGGATTTGTTGGATAAATTGGTGGTTCAATTCTCGGCGGCAGGTGAATTTTTATATGATTGTCTTCCATCGGTATTACTGGCCCTCTGCAGTTTTATGTCTTATCTCCTTTCGGTATTATTTATTATTATTAAATGTAAGCCATGTTATAAAAAATAAAAAGTTAAAGTTAAGAAAATAGACTGCCAATTAGTTTGGCACATAGCTGAAAGAATACTTCAATGATTTTATGCGTTTATAATCCTTCATTATAAATTTTTTTTTTTTTTTAATCTGTCAAAATTTTTTGATTTTTTATATGAATAAAAGTATGAAGTAAGCAATATTGTATGTGCGCAGGTGGTTTAAATTAATCTGAGGCTAATATCGACAAGCCATCCATATTTCTTATAAATCAGATGAGTATGTTTGAGGATGTAAGTGTAAATAAATGAATGTTTCTGGCATGTAGAAGAGAAACAAATGGGCGCAGACGTTTGAATATAAGGGACAACAACGGGCTAATATGACCTACCATCCACTGGCGGTGGTAAGATATTGGGGGCCACCCCGCAAACTTTTAGTGGGGGCCCCTCTATTTCCCTTCCAAGAGCCCCCAGGGGCCTCTAGATCCCCGAGGCCCCCCGCGCCGCGTGCCCTGCGGATCCGTTATCGCCGCCACTGTTACCATCCAAATTTTATTATGAACGGACAAGCAGATGTTTAGATATGTTCGCAGAAATTTAACGAAAGACTATCAGACAGACGAAATCAAAAATGTTTCCTGATATTTGAAACGGATTTCTGTTTTGAAATTTTAGAATTCGGAGTCAAAAGTTTTCGTTCTTTAGGTTACCTAAGGTAAACTCGGAAGCAAAAGTGTAATCGTATTTATTACAGGCTCTCTCTAAAGGCTCTAAATTATAAGTGTCAGCAAAATATCGTAGTGTCAGCAAAATAAGAAACAGGCTGCAATAGTTTAAGAAAAAGGGTACTTTTTTTACTTTAGCACCCCCCTATATTCCTTTGTGTTTATAGTTATTTAGACAAGCGAACATAATATAAAGAGTTGCATGTATTCCTTATTCTAAATTACTATTTAAGACGAAGTGATATTTATTCTAATGTACCTTGGGACAAAGGAACTTATCACACTTGTTTATATAATTGTGATCATATCCCTCAGGCTAATCAACTATTAAGATAAAGGAATGTTATATATAAAACTGCCCCAGGAGTGTCAATGTCTTGGGGGGACAAGCACACAAACCTTAGGGCAGACTTTTGTTTAGAACCAAGGGGGGTGCTAAAGTAAAAAAGTGCCTAAAAGGTAAACCTACATCGCATGTTATGAACTCTCCCACATTGTTCATTTTCATATATTTAAGATTAATATTCTGCTAAATAATAAAACAAATGTTATTATTTTACTGTGATTATTAAAATAAAATCCGCTAAAAATTGAGATAATGAAGTGGCAACACTGAGCGTTTTGCCTTTTATTTGTTTTGAATCAAACTTTAATATTTTTCTACTTTCATTTCTTTAAATCTTTTATCTGTTAAAATAGGGCTACAATAGCTTAATAATTTTCTGTTATTAGGATTTTGATAAATTTGTTAATTAGTTTTTTTGAAGTTTAAATAAAAATATTGATAATTTTGTGAAAGATGTTGAAGACTTGTTTTATTTTATAACACGCCACCCGAAATTGCAAATGGCAAGGAAAGTTTATTGCCTTCTAAATCAGGTATAAGTTATCTTTCGTGTAATTTTTCTGCCATTAGTAGATAAATGAATAATGTATGTAACTATGCAGCAAAGGAAACATTCCTGACTCTTCTAAAGATTACCTGATTCGGTTACACCTTAGCAGGTAATTAACATTTAAAATAGTAAATTTTCTAACCTCGCCTTCGGCTCGGAACTAAAACTGAAAAAAACTTGTCAGCTAAATTCCGTTTTGCTGCCTGATAACATAAATAACTATTATTACGCTGTCACGACCAATCTCGTTGTTCGATTTTCTTAAAATCTGGCATGGAGGTTTCTTAAAGTCATTCAAATATATTTGTATAATTTTTTTTTGGATGCGAGATCTACTGTACAATGAACAGCAAACTATACTAGTTCTACTTTCGTTTTCATTTATAGTATTAATATTTTATAAACTTTTGATATGATAAATCTATTGTTGTTGTTGTGTTATAGTCATTTTATAAATTAAGACGTTTCCGTATTACGAACACTTAAAACATTTCACATCTGTTTATTATACGTTTTGTAATATTTTACATCGTATGCAAAATGTTTCGTTTTTGTATTAGCAATAGGAAGTTGTTGTTAAACGGATATCACGTGAGACTTCTAAATTAGACTATAGTTGGCAGTTAGTGTAGACGGTCGAACAATTCTCCGGCGTCTATATAGTTTTGAGTAATAAATAAAATATCGTTTTTCATCGATTCTTTTTCATTTTTAGGGTTTTGTAGATACTTCTCAAAACCCTTATGCCGAGGGTGATGTCCGTCTGTCCGTCGCTCTTTGGTTCATAGGGCCCGAACCGTTTAAGCTAAAAAGCTGAAATTTGAAACACTGGCGTAACTTTCGGGCTCAAACACAGGAAAAATACACATAAATATGCGCATGCGCAATTCGAAAAAATGTGGTAAAATCAAAAATTTATATATTTTTTTAATTTTCAAGTAGGGTATCAAATGAAAGCTGCTGAATAGTAGGTTACAAATATATGAATACTTTTTAAAATGTTGCTTTCCTTATTGGTTAAATAAATCAAAATATACCCAAAAAATCCACCCCCACCACTATATAACGGCTGGTGCTAAAATATCAAAATAATTCATGCTAATACCCTGTTGTGGGGGGATGCAAATTCCGGGAGTGTGTCCCAAATTTTTAAAAATTGCCAATTTTAGGCGCGAAAATTTAAAGTGCACCCAAAATTTTATTTTTTTAAAATTTTGAGTTGGGTATCACATAAAAGCTGTTGAAGATTGGGCACAAAAATATATATGCTTTTTAAAATTTTGCATTCCTTATTGGGCAAATAAATCAAAATATACCCCCAAAAAAATGTCCCCTCCCCGTCCCACCCTATTGGGGCTAGTCCTAAAATTTTGAAATAATTCATGCTAATACTTTTTGGTGAGACGATGAAAATAACGGGCCGGATTTTTGAAAATAGCAAATTTTATGTGCGCACATGCGCATTGGGGCAAATTTTTTTTTTTTTTAATTTTTGAGATGGGTATCAAATGAAAGCTTCTGAAGAGTAGATTACAGATATATATGCTTTTTTAAAATTTTGCATTCCTTATTGGGAAAATAAATCAAAATATACCCCAAAAAAATGTCCCCCCCCGTTCCACCCTATTAGAGCTAGTCCTAAAATTCGAAATAATTCATGCTAATAGCTTTTGGTGAGGCGATGAAAATAACGGGCCGGATTTTTGAATTTTTGAAAATAGCAAATTTTATGTGCGCACATGCGCACTGGGGAAAAATTTTTAAGATTGGTATCAAATGAAAGCTACTGAAGAGTAGATTAAAAATATATATGAATGTTTATGATTACTGTGCTTTTTTACCGCCGAAATAGCGTTTTATTGCGTGTGGGAAATAAAAAATGCAAATAAAGGTAAAATATCAAAATAATTCATGCTAATACCTTGTGGTGGGGCGATGATAATTTCCTGAAAAGATGTAATTTATCTTGTTGTTATTACCGATAAAAATCATTGTGATCCCCCGGGGGTTCGAACCAGGGACCTTTTCTTGTGGTCGAAGAAAAAAAGCATAATTACATAACGGGCATGCTAATCATCTACAAAACACTAAAAAGTACTTGGACGCAACTAGTAGTAGTTGCGTCCAAGTAGGGTGATGTGTCCGTCTGTCCGTCGCTCTTTGCTTCATAGGGCCCGAACTGTTTAAATTACAGACCACAACTTTTTGACCCAATCACAGGACAAATATAATGTAGTTAAAAAAAATATGCGTATGCGCAATTCGAAAAAATGTGGTGAACTCAAAAATTTATATATGCTTGTTTTTGAAAGTTTGCATCCCCCCCCCCCCAACCACTATAGATCGTCTGGTGCTAAAATGTCGAAATAATTCATGGGTATACCTTATGGTGGGGCGATGAAAATTCCCTGTAAAATGTAATTTATCTTGCCTTCATTACTGATAAAAACATTTTGACCCCCCCGGGGATCGAAACCGGGACCCTTGAGACGAGATTGAAGACAAAAAATTATTACATAACGGGTATGCTTAATCATCTACAAAACCCTATAAAGCAGTGGTTCTCAACCTTTTTTTTTGCATACTGCATACACTTAATTATGTTTTTTTATTTAAAATTCGTAATAATTTAGTAAAAATGGAATAAGAAGAAATTGTCGGTGTTTCAACCATAAAAACATTCAGAGAACACCTATACAAATAGATAAGAAATTCTAAGTAAAGTTGTAGTTATATCCTTCTTCTTTAATTCCATTATTTATAACCTCGTGTTGTAAAAATTAATATTTCTTGATAATTTGTAAAAAGAAAGACTATTAAACTCTTCTAAAATAAAGATAGTTTTTCAGGTTAACAGTTTCATAATAGGTAATTCTACTCTATTTTTTTCTTTTACTTTTTTAAGTTAAATGAATTATTGTTCTTTTCCTTAACAGCCCAAACTTTTTCGCGAACCGGTCAAAATTTTCCACGGACCGGTACCGGTACGCGGACAGGCGGTTAAGAAACACTGCTATAAAGTACTTGGACGCAAGTACTTCTCAGTGATTTTTTAAATATTGCATTCTTTATTGTTTTAATAAGTTAAAAGATACCCCCCAAAAATACCCCCCCCCCCCCACTATATAACGGCTGGTCCTAAAATTTTAAAACAATTTATGCTAATACCTTAGTGTGGGGCAATGAATATTCTGGGAGGGTAATCCCAATTTTGAAAAATGTGCATGCAAATGTGAAGTGCGCCCAAAATTTTAAGTGGGGTATCAAATTAAAGGTGCTGAAGAGTAGGATACAAATATATGTATGCTTTTTTAAATGTTCCATTATTTACCTGTTTTATGAGTTTAAATATACCTAAATAAATGTCCCTCCCCCCAACCACTATATGTATAACCGGTGGTCAAAAATGTTTGAAATAAATTTTGGTAATACTTTTCATCGTGATAGAGCAATGAAAATTACCGGAAAAAATGTAATACATCTTGTATCGTTAGTACCGATAACAACATTGTGACCCCACGAGGGATCGAACCTGAGACCCCTGAGGTCGAAAAAAAATCTTTAATAATTATGCTTAAACATACCCGTTGTATAAAATAACGGTTATATGCTTAATTATCTATAAACCCTAAAAACTACTTGGACGCAAGAACGTCCCTGAGATTTTTTTTTTTTTTAACAAATCAACGAAACAAATGTATAGTGTGGCAATTCATTGCGTGTGGGAAATAAAAAATGCAAATAAAGGCGTTTATTTCACGACATTATTATTAATGGTTCAAAAGTTATAGTTAAATGGGCCGATTATGCTGGTTAACGAAATCCCATTTTTTTTTAATTATTTACGAATCCTTTGTGTGCGCTGATTGCACATACTTAGCCATAAAGGATAAAATATCTATTGTTAAAGCGCAAACATTTCATTTCAAAGAAGTGGCATAAATTGTCTCTCCACGTAAATTCAAACTGTGGTTTATTAACCAAAGCAGTTTATGAACAGAGACGCTCCTATATCTAACAACAAGGTTTTGATGGATTTACAAAATATATTATAAGCCCCATATTGAAATATACAAGGCCATATTGCAATGGCTTCAACATTTTTGTAATGCTAATTTTTGAAAATTTTCTCCATGGAAATCCTTTTTTAGACCATTCTTAATCAATTCCTGAAATATAACACTTATTTTAAATGCATATATGTATGCATATATTTATGTGTCACTCCAGACGATATGCCACCCAAGGACGCAATTAAAAAATCCAAACAAATTTTAAAATGTCAATATTATCAAATTAAAGGATGAGTTAGTTGGCCAGAATTTTTGGATTCCATTTAGGGGTCATATTTTGACAATTTAGAGTCAAAAATAGCATTGAAACGTGTTTTTTCATTTTATCCCCCCATACTAAACTAGCTTAGCTCATTAAGTCATGGTGCACGGCTGGTCTTTTTTCTAATAAAATTGCCATTATTGTAAAAGGTGACGGATTTTTATTGTAAATTAATATAAAATTTCCAATAATTACTAAATGTAACCACGAACCTGGATAGAGTGATTATATTTATGATTATGTTTATCGATTTTTTCTTCTTATCTTAAATATTGAGACAAAATTTTGTAAACTATATGTATTGTGATGAAGTTAGAGGAACTTTGACGAAATATTAAGTTATATGATTAAAGCCTATAGTGATATTTTACCTCGGTAGCATCTATCATTCAATTAATGTGGAAGTTGAAAGTTAGATTTTGTTGGCTAAATAATTTATGGCAATTTTTTATATCTGTTTCAAAGTTGGGAACTTCCTTCCGATAAATTCAACTTACGTTGTAAAGCTGTATTCATCCATACGATAAAGATTTTGTATATTATCGAATGTTATTTTTTACATTATTACAATTCAAGGTGATTGATAGGTGTTAGAAGTTATGTACAAGATCGTGCACAACATTCATAGTTTGTTCTATTTGAAAACAATTTTTTCAACATAAGAAAAAAGTTAAAAATTGTTCATTCCTTCTCATATCATTGAGTAAATCCTTATTTCCCTGAAATCGTCATGCCTTAGTTTATGTCATTATGTCAGATCGTTGTATCTATTTTTGTTAACAGGAGTTAGGAGTTTTTGTTGGATATACCATAAAACGTTTAACAATGCTTCACATTTTTTCTTAGTTTTTTTTTTTTTTTAAATATATCTTAAGGAATTTTATACTTAACAATTATCGGTTTACACATACACAATACAACAATTACCAGTTAAAAGAAATCATGACTTCTAAGGAGGTAAAGCTTTTAATTAAAGCTTGATCTCTGAATTAAAGCCTATACAAATCAGATCAAAGACATTCTAACAACGGCTTTGATAAGGTCTATGTTAAATAAATTGTATTTGTTTTACTAACAATGGTTGTAGAGACACAATGTCATTTCTGCAAGTGTATAAAAAATTATAAATATCGTACAAAAATATAGTTCAATTGCTCTTTAATATTTGAACCGCAATTCAATTATTTGTAGAGTAAGAACCTTTCAGATCATATCGTAAAACATTACTTGGTATTTGATAATTTGCATTTTACTGTTAAATAAATTGGCCAATTATCTGCTTTCAGCACACACAAGGGCAATTTAACAAATTTGACAAGTTCCTTTTGTCAAGATGGCGGACATTTAAAAGTTTGCTTTTGCTATAACCTTAAAACTATTTATCATAACTACGTAAAACAAACAACTTTATATTGCCTAAACACAATGAGACTACTCGGAAGTGTCTCGCCCAATCCTTTACTCTAAAGGCCCCCATACACGATCAAACATTATGTTTGCGCGAACATCAAATTGCCCCGTACAAGGTCAAAATGTTTGCGCCAACATGATACATGATGTTTACGCAAACATTTTGACCGAGTATGGGAGGGTCTTAAGGCTCTACCGCCCTTTGAGGTTAGGAAAAACTGTAAAATTCAAATAACTCTGGTTCAAAGCAAGATATTAAAAATCTAATCACAGGCTTTATTCCTAATTTTAATTTTGAACAATTTGAGCCCTATTTCAACTTCCTATGATAAATAGTACAGGCGCCATTTTGATACGAATTTTTTATTATTTTGATACGCGTTGTATCAAAATGGCGCCTATACATTTTTAAGGTTTGTTGGAGGGGACTTCCCACAAAATATGTGACGTAAGAAATAATATAGATTTTTTTTTTTTTTTTTTTACCAAGAAAGTCTATAAAATAGTGGGGTATACATGAAAAATATATTTTATTAAAGACAACTTAAAGATACAGCGGTGCAAAAACTAACTCAAATTATACGAGTATTTGTATTCAGATCATCTTCCTTCATTTAACTTCTCACTTGACACATTCCCATTTTTTACAAATATTATAAATTTTTATAATCAGCTCGACGTATATGATACCTTTCATATGATACCCCACACAGTCTCCAAAATAAAAAATACTTGTGGTGTCGCGGGACACCCGGTAGGAACGAAGTTCCTTACATTTTTCATTAAATATAAATTATAAAATCACACTGCTAAGTACGTATAAATTGCTAACTACTTATACATGGCCATGGCGGAGTTAGAAAAGAGACAAAATTAAAATTAACGAACTGTTTGTACCTAGCAGAGTTAAGGCAAAATTAAAATAAAATCATTATTTGTATCATAGCAAGCGTCTTACTATAAATATGTATTGAATATAAGAAAAAAGTTGATCATGATGAGTTTATAGTTAAAGAGTATGTTTGTTAAAGGATGTTGGATTGAAATAGGACTGTTTTCTACCTATCCGGCCTATTAATTTAAAATATTATAAAATATATCTCTTCCCTTCTCTAAAGCTTCTGCTTGAAATGTTACGTCCCTGTTTCAATTTTACTTTGGACGATGTGTAAGAAGTTTCATTAAAATCGTTATGTTAGAACGTAAGATATCGGTAAAAACGTTGTTTTCTTTATGTTAAAAGTTTAGGTCCAATTTAATAAATTCAGCGATCTTTATCACTTCATAACAGTGCCGGTGTTCGTTTTACTAAAAAAATTATTTATAAACGTTGTTTTGTCTCATTAAATAGATGAAGTTAGAATTTTTTCTTGGATTAAGTACGCAGTATTATAATAATATACCTATACCTAATATAATAAGCGTCAGCACAGATCAATTTACTTTTAAAAAGTCCGTGATTACATTTTCTTTATTTACAAAACCAAGTGAAATTTTGATTATGTTTTTTTACCCTCATTTTTAAAAAATGTATATATTTTTTAAAAGACGCTATATTTTTATTTTGCCAAATGTCAAAGTGATCGGACAAAAGGTGTAGTCGTGAGAGCTGGCGACAGACGGATGGACGGACAGACAGACACACGCAGGAAAATATAAGGGTCCTTGGTTTTTTCCTACGGAGTCTAAAAATTAAGTTTAGAAGAGCAAAGTGTTTTTTACATTTCTTAGTTTTTATAGAATATCCTGTGAAAGTGGTTTTAAATCCTTTGGTTGGAAAACATGGCTTATTGATTTTGCTGTGACAATGTATCGTGACTCGATTCCACTGAATTTTATCGGACTTAATTTAACGTTTGATAATCGAAGCGTTGAGAAATAATACGCTTCACAGGATAAACTTAACGCCTACATTAGCAAATTCTCACATCTCCTCTCTTCTATTTAAAACGTCTCTCCTGATTATCTTGTTACAATCATTTACAAATTAATTTAAATATTTAGTAAAATCATTATAATTATTTTATTTAATTGAAGAGACACCAGTCACACTTATTTTATTTATAGTGTAAATCATGTTAGTATCCTTTTTTTTATTATTTTTTTTTTTTAGCTTATTCCTTTCAATTCAAACTGTAAATCTATTTTTCCTGATAATCATGTTCTAGAACCGGATGTTAGTTGTTAAACTAAATGCTGGACTAATAGCAAACTAAAACAGTTATAAGCGTAACGTTATATAGAAATAATTGCAAGATAAAAAGAACTCTTTATATACTACGTTTTAGCGAATTTTCGAAGAAAATTAAGCCATCGCAATGGCTTCAAAATTTTTGTAATGAAAGTTTTTGAAAAATTTTTTCATGGAAATCCGTTTCAGACCATTCTGAATCGATCCCTAAAATTTATCACTTTTAGCGAATTTTCAAAGAAAATTAAGCTATTGCAATGGCTTCAAAATTTTTGAAAATTTTTTCCATGGAAATCTGTTTTAGGCCATTCTGAATTGATTCCTAAATTTTAACACTTTTTTATGTATGTATGTATATATGTATATATGTGTCACTCCAGACGATATCTCCCCTTAGAATGCACTTAAAAATTTCAAACAAATTTTAAAATGTCAATAATATCAAAAGAAAGGATGAGTTGGCCAGAATTTTCGGAGTCCATTAAGGGGTCAAAAATAGCATAAAAACATGTTTTTTTCCATTTTCCCCCCTTTTTATACTAATATATGATAAAAGTGTACATAACAATAATTACTGTACTCTTAAAGAGCTTTCCAACGACATGCATCTTGAAGGGTAAATACTATTTTGACTTTTGTACCCCGTACCCCTGTGTACCAAAATTTATTTTTTTTCACCCATGCAAATTCTAAACCAAAATTTTCCTATATTTTCATAAGCCAATAATACGCAGATTTCTTGGAAAATTTGCTCAATAAGTCATGGTGCATGACTGGACTTTTTTATGTATTATGTATATATGTATGTATATATGTACATATGTGTCACTCCAGACGATATCTCCTGTTAGGATGCACTTAAAAATTTCAAAAAAATGTTAAAATGTCAATAATATCAAAAGAAAGGATGAGTTCGTTGGCCAGAATTTTTAGAGTTCATTTAGGGGTCAAGTTTTGACCATTTAGGGTAAAAAAAAGCATAAAAACGTGTTTTTTCCATTTTACCCCCCTTTTATACGAAAATATGATAAAAGTGTACATAACAATAATTATTGTACTCTTAAAGAGCTTTCCAACGATGCGCATCTTAAAGGGTAAATACTATTTTAACTTTTGTACCCCGTACCCATGTGTAACAATTTTTTTTTTTTTTTTTTCACCCATCCAAATTCTAAACAAAAATTTTCCTATATTATCATAAGCCAATAATACGCAGATTTATTAAGTCATGGTGGTAAATGGTAAATTTGAAACCTGTCAAAATGAAGATTGTAAATATGGGATATGCCAAAACAAATAAAATAACTTGCGGATTTTTTCCGTACTAACTTTTCATACAGCACAATTTACTGAAAAAGAATGAAATTTTGCTGAAAGATGGATAAAAGTATTAAAATAATCCATTGCCATTGTGTTCTGAGCTATTCTAACAGTTTCAAATGTCTAGCTGCTCGGGAAGTTAGTTATAAATCGATTGCAAGATTTGTACTGGACAAACCAACAAACAAGAAAACAAGCTAATAAAAACGAAGTGAAATAGAAAATGTTAGTGTCTTCACTACACAAACGAACGGATGTTTTCACAAAGGATGTGTTATGCTCAAGATTATTGGTCTTTTAATTAAATAGCTTCTAAGCTTACCGACGGTCTGTCCATTAAAATTTTTGCGAACTAACTTAATATCTTAAAAACTACTCGTCTGATTTTAATTCAATTTGAATCTTAAGTCATAATTAGCCCATTCCCGGGTGCTTGGTTGGTTTCTTTTCTATATACGCCACAGCTTTTTTTTTTTTCATTAACAGCTATACCTTAAAAAATTATTCACCCGATTTTTAAGAAAGTTTGATGGTTTATCGAACAAGCCCACAAGTGGTTCTTATTAATTTCAACCGACAATATTTATTAATTGATAATTGTATTTATGTAAAAAAATAAATATTGACAGATTTAAAATAATAGGAAAGAAAAAATTAAATACTTTTGACAATAGTAGGTCGTATAAGCATAAGCAGAATACAATTAAGTACGCGATAGGAAGCGAGGGAGCTATGTGCCACACTATTCATCAGAATATTATTTTAACGTGAGGTTTTTGGAACGAAGTTCCTTACATGGCAGGTTCTGGAGCCCGGGAGTGAATCCGAAAAAACGACCAAAATCACCGTCACAAAATCTATTGATGAGTAAAAGATGATCGAGTTTGTTGAAATTTGGTACACTTGTTCATTTTACCAATGCCCATGCTGAGTTTTTTGGACAAGGTTATCCGCCCAAGCCTTCACGCGCATCGGTCGCGTAAACGTAAACTTCAAAAATTTTAGGACGGGAAAAAATGTTATCGGCAATATTAAGGAAGCCTGTTCCATGACTTGTTTTTTTATTTTATTCATTTATTATTTTTTTTTTTATTTTAGTCCCGTTCGACAGCTCAATGGGTCATTACAGAACGGGGGGGATATCCGACCACTTTACTAATCTACTCGATGAGATCATCAGTGTGAAACATGTCTGACCCCTCTGGGATTCGAACTCACGTCGGGGTTTCGACCTTGGTTTCAGAGCTAGGGCGCTAATCACTAAACCACGCCGGCCCCCTCCATGACTTGTTTTGCTTATTTTTGTTATAATGTCAAAATGTCACTTCGTTTTGTAAATATAGAAAACTAGCTGGAGTACCCGGCGCAGCCCGGGTTGTATACAAAAATTAAGACCTAAATGACTAAAATATCAATAAAAAAGTAGATACTAACTGTATATATGTATATTATAAAAGTATTGGGACATTGTAATAAAATAATTAAGTATAAAAAATTGTTATGTTTGGAGGGAATTATGTTACAAACCTTACTTTTTTTAAGTGGACCATGTCATACCACTAATAAATATAAAAAATAAAAATTCCCTAATAAAAATATGAAAAAAAAATGAAAATAACAACAATTACTTTATTCTTAAACAGCTTTTCAACGATTTGCAACATGAATGGTTTTCATAACTTTGACATTTGTACCCCGTATCCCTGTGTACCAAAATTTAAATTTAGAAATCTCATGTAGACAGTAACCTTTCCCGTGCTTCGGAGAAGCAGAAATAAAACTGTAGTTTTGTTTAAAGGACATACATACATACCCACAGACTTTCTTCTTTTTATAGAAGATACAGAAACAGATATGTATAGACCAAAAATATAGAATAGATATTTATAGATAGATATAGATATATTTTTCCTTTTTTCCTAAATAAAAATA
>KZ651577.1:193361-206863 GCA_001010745.2 Gerris buenoi | reverse complement strand
TGTTTATCTCTTATTTATAAAAATCATAAATTTGAAACCTGTCAAAATGAAGATTGTAAATATTATGGGATATGACAAAACAAATAAAATAACTTGCGGATTTTTTCCGAACTAACTTTTCATTCAGCAAATTTGCTGAAAACGAATTAAATTCTGGTGAAAAATGACTAAAAGTATTAAAATAATACATTGTCATCGTGTTCTGAGCTGTTCTGAAAGTTTCAAATGTCTAGCTACTCGGGATGTTAGTTAAAATTCGATTGCGAGATTTGTACCGGACAAACAAACAAACAAGAAACCAAGTTAATAAAAACGTAGTAAAATAAATTTGTTATAGAAAAGGTCCGACTAGTATAGTAGTATAGACTATACTTTTCAGAATTCCTATAGATTCCCTTCAATTTCGATACTGTTTTTAACAACCATGTATTAACTCCATAATATTACCACACCACACAGCTGATTTATTCCATGATGAAAATTTGATTCCTATGAGTGCTCAGCACTTCGGCACCGCATCAACAAACGGTGAGAAGGGGGGGGGGCGTCCGCTGCAGTCTTAATTATTTTTTAAGTTATCGTAAGCGAGCTTCTTTCATTCAACAAAATATGCATCTTGTCTGTCTGTCTGCTGTGTGTATAACGTTTACTTGTCCGACAATAACTTGAGTAATAGTTGACCGATTTAGTTGAAATTTTGTATACATGTTCCTTTTACTAATGCTTAGGCTAATTTTAATGAAAAGCGTTATAACACTCGCGTAAACCTGAGCTTAAAATGTAAAATTGGAATTTCATGACGGGTAAAGATTCTACCATCACCTATTCGATGAGACGAATATTTTTTACAAATAATTTTTTTTAGTTACTCCAACAGCGTCACCGGAAGTGATAAAGATCCAAACTTCAAATAATTAAATAAAATATAGGTATTAATAATAAGGTTTTTCTTTGAAGAATGATAATAAATAAGTTAGTTCAGAACGGTCACCCATCCAAGTACTGACTACGTCCAATGCTGCTTCCTTCTGCAGCGAGGCAGCAGGAGAGGCCACTTTAGTGGCTTCTGAAGTGAGGAAAAGTTCAGAGGTATCCCGTACCCGATTTTTTAAAAATAAATTGTTTCAGTAAAACCAACAGCGACACGAAGTATTAAAGGTCGTTGAAACAGTTAAATAGGACCTAAACATTTGAAATAGAGAAATCAACGTTTTTACCGAACAATATCTTACTTCTAACTTAAGGCTCTACCGACCTTTGAGGTTAGGATAAACAGTAAAATTTATATTATACTGGTTCTAAACAAGATATCAAAAATCTAATCACAGGCTTCATTTCTAATTTTAATTCTGCACAATTTGAGCCCTATTTAAACTTCCTATGATAAATAGTAGAGGCGCCATTTCAATACAACTCGTCGTTGAAATGACGCTTGTACTATTTATCATAGGTAGTTGAAATAGGGCTCAAATTGTGCAGAATTAAAATTAGGAATGAAGCCTGTGATTAGATTTTTGATATCTTGCATAGAACCAATAACATTTTCATTTAAAGATTTTTCTAACCTCAAAGAGCGGTAGAGCCTTAACGATTTTAATAAAACTTTATATAAATATCGTCTAAAATACAATTGAAAGAGGCATGTAATAACTAACTATGTACTAACTTGATACAAGCAAATTTGTTATGCAGTTAAGTGGTACATTTTATAATAGTTGAAAAGGAGATGTTCGAAGCGAATCGAAAGAATAAGAATATGAAGAATTGAGGATGGTTCCTCCACTAATAGACTCTATTACAATCATACTTTTTAATTTTTTATTATCAACTCATCATGATAACTTATTTTCTCAATATTCAATACACATTTATTATATGTATTACTATAAGCTAGCTTCAATGGTAGAGTGCGATGCCTAGTAAATGTAAACTAAACTATATACTTCTTTACTTATTGCCCAATTTGAGACCTCCTTAGTTAGAGATATCCATCCCTTTTTTTTTGAAAAGGGAAGATGATATCTCCGCATACCCTTTTTTTATTCTCCTGCGAACAAGCGTTGTTTATGTTTTTGTTGTTTTTTTGTTTTTTTTGTTTTTTTTTTTTAGGGTTTCGTTGGTAAAACCAATAAAAAGAAACCCTTATAGTTTCATTCCTGTGTCTGTCTGTTTGTCACTCTGTACGGTTCCAATTACTTTTGAATAAAAAAATATATAAATATGAAACTTTGCAGCATTTATGATCGTTTTGACGCGCACACAGGAATAATATAGCGAGCTTAATATTATCAGCCGTTCAAATTCAAAATGGCGGATAATTCATGTAACGCAAAAAAAAAAATGTTTTTATAAAATTTTTAGTGGAGTATTAAATGAAAGGTATTGAAGAGTAGAGCACAAAAATATATACCACTTAGGGATAGTGTTTCATTTTCGGCGCCATTTTGTCAAAAAACATAGAAAATTTGTGTCCCTCCCCCTCTTAAAATCGTATTTCCGCTGTTACTAAAAATATAGGAAAATATGCGGTCTGGTGGGTTATAGAAAAAATAAGATTAACAATTTGATCTGATTTACTGGGAATCCAAGATGGCGGATAATTCGTGTCACTCGAAAATATATTTTTTAAAATTTTTTTGTGGGGTATCAAATGAATGGTATTGAAGAGTAGATTACAAAAATATAAATTTAATTTTTTATTGTATTTATACAAGTCGAAATATACAAATGTCCCCCCCACTAATTACCCTATAACGGCTATTCTTAGAATTTTGAAATAATTTACGCTTATACCCTATGGCGGACCGATGAATATTTCCGGAAAAAAATTAATCTACCTTTTCGTTATTACCGATACCGATAAATAAACAGGTCAAGTGAGTGCTAGTCAGCACACAACGAGGATCCGTAGGCAACACGGTATTGTTTAAGTAGTACCCCTATTGATAGTGTTTTTTAAAATGCTAAAAAGCCTATTTTGAAATATTTTATGGGTCTGATATTCTCAAAGCACATAAACAAACTTCTGATGATGTATTTTATTGCCACTAAACCGGACTGTAAACATATAAATACATTGAAAAGACCATAATTATAAAAAAAACGTATTTTGCCAATAAAAATAAAATAATTGTTTTTTCTCGAAATTTCCAAAAAGTGGTATCTTTACTTTTGGTCGAAGAATGTTCAGGAATTTTTTCAGATTTTTTGCACTTCACATAAGCGAGATAGAGGGGGGGGGGACACGTTTCACACCCACTTTAAACGTGCCTACGCTCGCCCTATCAAAGTTATAACCAAATAATTATATATTTTTGTAATCAGCTCGACGTACCCTCTAATATGATACCCCTCACGATGTCGAAAAAAAATTAAAAAAATTTAACCCTTAAGTTTTTTTACCCTAAATTTTTTTTTAAGTCGCTATATTTTTAAAATGTGCGTGGGTAGGTACAAGACATATACATGACAATTTCAAAGTCATCGGACGAAAGGTGTAGCCGTGAGAGCATGCGACGGACGGACAGACAGACAGACACACGCGCGAAAATATAAGGGTCCTTGGCTTTTGCCTACGGACCCTAGAAAACATTGTGACCCCCCGGGGGATTGAACCAGGAACCTCTTCCTCTGTAACACGTGAAAATTTATTAATTTTCTGCTGTTACTAGAAGTATATAAAATATGCCAAGTGGTCTGCTGGACCATAGGAAAAATTAGAATAGCAATTTTAACTGATTAACTTGGAATCCAATATGGCGGATAATTCATAGATACTTTTTTTTTTAATTTTTGTATGGGTTAACTAGTTAAAGGTATTAAAGAGTAGATTACAAAAATTTATATCACGTGTTAATTGTTTATTTTTCACGCCTTTTTCCAAAAAGCCTCTACAATTTACGTCCCCCCCCCCCTCCTTAATATAACAAGTTTTATGTTAAGGATACCAATGTAACCCTTTTTACGTGAGACTTCACGAACAACTAATTATATTTTCATCATAAAAATAATTCTTCCGCGGTGAGGATTCGAACCTCTTACCCTTTTTACCCTATCGTGACTCGTCGGCATTTGTCTGTTCGTCCCCAAAACGCGAACCAAAAAATATTTTTTACTAATTTTTACTTTCTCATATAAAGAGTAGGTAAGTATTGTGAGCTTTTGATGGATTTACACGTTTTAAGGTCCCCTGAGTCCAAAAAAGTGGTTTTTAAAAAATGTCTGTCTGTCGTCTATCGAGCCTAAACTACTGGGCCCATTGTGACGAATTGAAATATGGGGGGGGGGGGTTAGTCTAAGCCTGTTTTATAGCTGAAATGAAGTGAAAATTATTAATAAACCTATAAAATTACGCTTGAATTGTATAAATGAAGCAAAGATAATGTGTATACAGTAAATTATTAGAAAATACATTTTAAGTGGCGCTGGGGGAGGGGGGGGGGGTAATTACAGAAATTGTCTTAAGAGAAAAAATTATACATACATATATACATAAAGGTGTTAAGCGTTTAAATTTTAGCCTTTCAAATTTCTTGATTTTCTTTTAGTAATACGCCATATTCTATTCTACTTTTATTATTTTTTTTAGTCTTAACAATTTCATTTTTTTTTTTTTTTTTCGAATTTTCTTGTGTGTATATTGTGTATCTATAAATAGAGGGAGCGTGTGTTGCGGGCGCGGGGTAGATAAGGGTTTGTTGCACCGGTCCTAAGGGATCGATGTGAGTGACGTCACGCGGGTAGGCCCTATGACGTAAGAACGATTCATGACGGCCCCTCCTCCTATACAAGCCCTCCTCTCTACCGAATCACTTTAGTATCATTTTCACGGGGTGTATAACAAACCGGCCTTCCCACGCAATGTGGCACCCTTTCTAGAAAATGCTGTTTAACTCCTGACCGGGTCATCCTAAAGGTCGCGCTAGTTTAATCTTAGGGCTCCATCTCAGTCCAATCTAGGGAGTATCATGACTCAATTCCAGATCCAATATAACATCTGATACCGAGTTAAGTCAAAGCTTACACTTGGCTCAGATACCTTGATACCGGATAGGCCACCTTTAACGCCTCGCAACTCTAGGAATTAATGGCGTGGGCGACCAATATCACTTTTCTTGAGGTCCTAGTGAAGATTTAATTAAAGCTCCGGTTCGTTTAATCAAACCCATTTTATGTGCTTAGCACTTAGCACATGACTTTCTCGCCTTAAAAAAATAATAAAACTCACTAAAATTTTGTCCCCTATTACCTCAATACAATACAAGAATCTGAAGAAGTTAAAATTTACCAGTTTAAGAAATAAACACTACAACTACAGAAAATGTTCAACCGTCCTTTAGTAAACGTGTATATTAAGAACCCCTATGTTAAAAACGTTTGTGTTGTACTTACATTTAACTATAACTGATTTAAAGTTTAATTCATTATGTCTAAACTATTCAAAATCTCAGTTAAAGCAATTAAAAGAATCAGATACACGAATATGTTTGCATCTTTAAGTGTAAAAACAAAACTCTGCCAGACTTTTCTTTTATTACTGTGATTAGTACTCAAGAATAATAATTTTATATTTTCATGTGGCTGCTCTTACATTAGCATGCTTAAATCATTTTCCCTATTTTCTTGATACACCATTAATAATACTAAAGATAAAAAAAAACAGATTTAGCTTTGACCTCATAAATTGATAAATCAAATTGTTTCAACAGTAAAACTTTGTTAATCAACAGTTATAAATTGTTAATCTAATTGTTTCAACAGTAAAACTTAATAAAAAAATTAAAGTTTATAGCAATTGGTAAATAGTTAAGTTAAGACATTTGTTTCTATGGTGCGGATGGATGATAAGGTGTAAAAGAATTAAAATTAATTACTCCTCAGTTATTTAGCCCTCTAATAAGGAGTAATGTACTAATATGAATTTAAAAACAAATAAAATACTGCTCAGTAACTGCTAAACAATGATTTAGATTGTTGTTTGGGATCGTTGTGTAAATTTAGAATCATTTTACTAATTTCTAATTATTATTTTTCTTGATTATTATTTAAATGAAACTGTCTTTTCTTTTGATATCCTAGTTTAAAAAACAAATTATTTTGTTTTTATTAAGAGTTCAATAACTTTTTTTATTCGATCTTCGTCTTAAACTGATGGTACGATATGAGGTTTTAACTGCTAATTTTAGTTCTCATAGGGAACATCTTAGTGATAAAGACATACATGTATGTACCTATCTTTTGACCCTGTGAGGGCTTTAATAAGGTCCGGGTCAAACACAACATTTAAATGGCCTTATACTCTTCCGTTGCGCGAGCTTAAGGAAATTCCTAAAAAACTGAAATATCCTTAAGTTTAGTTTGACTTATAGGCATCTTATTACTTTCCAATGTAATATTTGTTGTAATAATAAATATTTACCTATATGTAAAATATGAATAATGTTCGGGGCACCGAGGGCCCTGGCCATATGGGCCCTCCTACCCCCCCCCCCCCCCCTCTATTTGGGCCTGTTGATCTCTTCACCATAATATTTTATGAAGACTACTCAACTTATACCATTGATTACGCAATAAGGAGTCTTCCCCAGAGTATTGCTTTCGTATTCGACTACCACCCAAGAAGTCAGGATTCGATTTCTTAACTTCGATCTTCGATAGAAAGACCTATCGGAATTCGATGACCAATGCTCGGTGTCCAACATCATGAGACATCTGGATAGCCGCAGAGTTGACACGATTGTCCCCGTGTCACCTATCACTAAAATTGTTGTAAAAAATCCTTGGAACGGCCCAAGCCAAATGTTGATGCATGCGGATATTATAAATGCAGATATAGAGCAACATCATGAGACATCTGGATAGCCGCAGAGTTGACACGACTGTCCCCGTGTCACCTATCACTAAAATTGTTGTAAAAAATCCTTGGAGCGGCCCAAGCCAAATGTTGATGCATGCGGATATTATAAATGCAGATATAGATAGAACGCATTGCAATTTCGATGTAGCTATTCGTTTTGAGGCAAAATTTATCCTACAAGATGTTTTTTTTTTTTTTTAAATTGTCCACCTCTTTACTATGGCCTTTAAATTCGAGAAACTAATTTTAGCTCTTAATTGACAATCATGCATTATTGTTTATCAATTATTAAAATTTTCTCAAAAGAATGTTACTCTTCTTTCATCCTCGCACAACTAATCTCTCTGCTACAAAATTCAAATTCGTTACATGTACAATTTTACTATTTCTTGTAGAAATGTATTTTATTTTATTTTCCCTGAATATATCGGTTTTGGTTACAAAAATATTACCTTGCACTTCACAGTTTGAGCACAAGATTTTGTTGGTTGTTTATAGCCTTTTAGTCTTGACTGACTAATTACAATAGCTAAAGGACACATACTTTTTCGTGGCTAGTTATTAAAAAAATTAAGATGAAGAAGCCAGTTAATTAAACAATTTCATGGAGAAAACAATTTGATAAATAATGAGTTTTAGCCTCTTGTACACTATTATTAAGTTAAAACGATTAAATTATACTAAAGAATTTAATTTTTATTTGTTATTGCAGTAGTTATTACTACAGCCCTATTGAGCTAGAAATACATTCATACTTTGATAATTACAAGGGGAGTTTATCTAAGGTTTGAAGTTTTTAAACTAGTAGATACGTAGCGGGTGGTTGAAGTTGTTAAGGTGTGTATTGAGTGTAGTTAGAAGTTTCTTGTTTGGTATGCTCATCTTGTTGACGAAGTGGTAAAGTAGAAGAGTATTTTGCAGTCAGGGGTGTTGCAGACAGCATAATGCGGGTTTTCTGCTTATAATTGGACGACAGTAGAATGAATGTTCCTCCTCCCCTACCAACCCCCTCCCTGCCTTGGAAACCTTCCCCCCTGTTCCTTGGCCCCGTGCCAGATATACTCCTTCTACCCCTCCGACAAAAAGCACAGGGAGTCATGAGCCTCTCGTTTGGCTCCCCGACCGTTCTGCTCTTTATGGACATGGCCTCCTCTTCGGGATCAATAATATATATAACAGCATATAACCCAAACAATTTTCGAAAAACCTCCTCCCTTTGAAAAAATATAATCTTGTAAAACTTTAAACTATGTACTTGTTTAGAAAAAGAAGAAAAAGTTAATATCTTAAAATTGTATATTTTTCAGTGTATGTTGAAGTTAACATTACTAAATTTAACTGAAGAAAATTAAAAAAAAAACACGCTTTAAAAATATTAATAAGTTGCACTGCAATCGGAATTACATAATCTCTGAAAGTTTCAGCTGTCTAGCTAGTCGGGAAGTGGGTTAAAAATGTATTCTGTTTTTACCTCGCGAACAAATGATGTTAATAAAAAAACTTAAAAGAATGTATATTTCAAATTGCAGAAAATAATTACGTAGGCCAGTCAAATTAGACCAAAAAAGCCGTTTCGGGGAATTAATGTCCAGAAAGCTGGAAATCGTTTTAATACCTTCGTTTGGTCCTAAATAAGTGTAATCTGAGTTTGCACCATCCTAGGAGGTGAGCATAATTTTTGGGAGCCCAAAAAAGAGTACATTTTTGCACTTTTTTCAGTTTTTTGCTTATAGCTCAAAAACAGTGAGTCGGACGGAAAATGACAACCGATTCAATATTAAAGAGGGTTAAATTCTGCGTAGAATGAGTATATAAATCTTTCAATTTGGTTCAGTAGTATAGCCGTAAGCAAAAGTTAAAAATTGTGAATTTTTCTCCTTTTGGTGCTATCTTACGTTTAATCCGATTGCAATGAAAGTTGGGGGAATGGTTGGACACATGCCTGGGGTGGTTTCTAAGTTAGTAAAACTATGTTCCGACAGGTAGGAACCCGAGCTGCGCCGGGTACTTCAGCTAGTATATTATATACAGGTTGTCCCAGCTAATATGAAACAGCGAAATATCTCCAGAACCATGATAGATAGAAAGATGCGGTTTTCAGGGTTCGATAATGGCTAAGATGGCGCTTCCAGAAGATATGCTTAACAGTTTCTTTGTTCAGTAGATGTGTGTGTAATTTAGATAATTTAAAAAAAGTGAATAGTATGACAAATGTTTAAGACTGAATTAGATTTTATGGCTAAAAATAAGAACTCTTTACTCTAGGAAATTTATTGCTCCGAGCGTTATCACTCAGCTTATTCAAGTTTCATGCTATTTTAATTTACTTTGTATGGCTACTCCTACAAATTTTTTAATTTATTTGGAGCTTCTTCAGTGAAAAATAACCTTAAATAAACAGGTCAAGTGTGTGCTAGTCAGCACACTGCACATAGCGAGGGCAACACCGAATTGCAAGTATTATCTATCGATGGAGAGTGGATAAATACACACTTCCCTTTACATGGTACAGATTCCCTTTACATGGGTTATTTTTAGGGTCCCTACAATCGTTATAAAATCTAAACGGTTTTATATATATTAATGTAACTTGGGGGGTCGGTACCATGTAAAGGGAAGTGTGTATTCATCCTCTCGCTATCAATAGGGTACTATTTAAACCTATGCTGCCTACGGACCCTCGCTGTGTGCTGACTAGCACACACTTGACCTGTTTATTTTATTTATTTATTTGTTTTATTTCGAACTCATATACAATCAAGATTACTTTGCGGTCCCGTCTTAAACAGTTTATACTAGTATTCCTGCCTAGAATTTCTTATAAATTCAAAAATTTGTAGGAGTAGCCAAACAAAGTAAATTAAAATAGCTTGAAACCTGAATAAGCTGAGTGGTAATGCTCGGAGCATTAAATTTCCAAGGTAAAGAGTTCTTATTTTTAGCCATAGAATCTAATCCAGTCTTAAACATTTGTCATACTATTCACTTTTTTTAAATTATCTAAATTACACACACTTCTGCTGAACAAAGTAAATGTTAAGAATATCTTCTAGAAGCGCCTTCTTAGCCATTGTCGAACCCTGAAAACCGCATCTTTTTATCTATCATGGTTCAGGAGATATTTCGCTGTTTCCTATTAGCAGGGACATCCTGTATATAATATACTAGCTGAAGTACCCGGCGCAGCCCGGGTTCCTACCTGTCGGAACATAGTTTTACTAACTTAGAAACCACCCCAGGCATATGTCCAACCATTCCCCCAAGTTCATTGCAATCGGATTAATCGTAAGATAGCACCAAAAGGAGAAAAATTCACAATTTTTAACTTTTTCTTACGGCTATACTACTGAACCGAATTTGAAGATTTATATACTCATTCTACGCAAAATTTAACCCTCTTTATTATTGAATTGGTTGTCATTTTCTGTCCGACTCACTGTTTTTGAGCTATAAGCAAAAAACTGAAAAAAGTGCAAAAATGTACTCTTTTTTGGGCTCCCAAAAGTTATGCTCACCTCCTAGGGTGGTGCAAAATCAGATTACTCTTATTTAGGATCAAATGAAGGTATTAAAACGATTTCCAGCTTTCTGGACATTAATTCCCCGAAAAAACATTATTTGACTGGCCTATACGGGTCTAAACTAAAAAAAAAAAATTAAATAAATTAAACAAAAATTAATTGATGAGTCAGAATGTTTTTTTTTTTTTTCTTTTTCTTAAAAAAAGAAGAAGTCTGTTATGATACATTATTATGTTTTGTAGACCTCCTGGATTAGAAATAAAATAAAAGAAACCCAACTTGAGTTTTACTTAGGATCAGTATGTTCACAACCTGAAGACTGTCAAAAATAGTATGCCAATTGAATGATTTTATACTTTTATAACCAATTATTGTCATATTTATTTAATTACCTCCTCCTTTTGTAAACCTGTCAGACATTTCTACACGAATTGATGTATTACACGAATAAAAGGCGGTTAACATTAATCTGGGCCTGTCAGCAGGCTACTTCAACTACACATCCAAATATTATAAAATTTAGATGAGTACTATTGAAGAGATAGGTGTAAATAAATGTATGTTTGTGCGTACAGGGAAAAGAAACAAATGGGTACAGAAGGTTGAAACTTATATGGAACCAACAACAAACAATGGGCTCATTATGATGACCTACCATCCAAATTTCATTAAAATCGGACGAGTAGTTTTTAATGAAAGTGGGAATATATGCCCAAAATTGAGTGACATACCGACAAACAGGGAACTAAAAATGTCGCAAATGAATCGGATTTATATCTTGGAATTTTTAAAATCGGATACATAAAAATTTCAAAATAAAACGATCACATAGCTTTCGTTACCTTTGGAATGAAAATCAAATCAATTTTGACAGATTTAAAAAATGAGGGGAAAATTAAATAAATTTGACAATAATTGGTTGCAAAAAGACATAAAGTATATGAAATAGGAGTCGAGGGTGCTTTAAGACTCACTCATTGTTGGCATACCTTTTTTTACTCAACCTTCCTTGTACTGTTATGGGCCACAATTTAAGTTTGGTACTTCCATGGTTCAAGATACTCCGACTCAAAACTTCATCCGACACACAAAGATTAAGTAAGGATGAACGATAAAAATATTTACACATTAAAAAATTGTTTTGTATTTTTTTTCTGCTAGTCATCTCTTCTATTATTGTTTTTTTTTTTTTTTGTTTTAAAAAAAAATTCCCCGAGATTTTAAAATGTTATCCTAAATATAATCCAAGAATATAATAATTTTTATGCAAAGCTGTATGTCAACCACAACCATATTTAAAAGTTTGCATTATCATAGTATAAAAAATACACGAGCCAAATACCACTCACTCATTTATCCATCACAATATCTCCATAACGGCCATAGCTAGAAAGCTTAAATTTTGCATGGAGGTTCATCTTATCCCCTAGGTATTTTTTAAGAAATCTGTAATCCTTCTACATTCCGTCATCTTGATTTAATAATTTGACTTGACAATATCTTTAGAAACAATTGGAATAGTACCTTGAAGTTCGAAGTTAGCTTCTTTTTAGACATAAAAACTTTAAAAGGACTTTCCAAGGCCATCTTTATTCAATATGACCACCATTTATATTCATCACGCTACGGTATAGCTAGAGAGTTGAAATTTTGCTAGGAGGTTTCTCTTTCCCTCCTGGATGTTTGCTAAGAAATCGTTTTACGATCCGAAATCTTAATTGAATGAGGTGCCAGTTTATATGCAGAATTCGACATGACGATATCTCCAAAACCAATTGCACTTGAAACTTGAAATTTGAAAGTTCATTTTATTATGATATAAATAACTGTTGTGTGATATGATTTTTGAATAGGCCGTTTAATTTAATAGAAAATCACGGGAATACAACAATATTGCCATATGAATTATTTTGATCCTGCCTCTTCCTAGTAGACTGAACTATGGCTCTTCAGTCATCGTTCAGTCTTTGGCCATTACTCGCGGTTGGTGTCTTATATACATTTTCTAATTGGTATATTATGGATTTTACATTTTACCATTGACAAGATTAAGAAGTGGAATTTTTAATTATAAAAAATTACATTTCTGTAATTGAAGTACTGACTTTTTCGAATTTATAAATGAATCAACCACAACAAGTATATTGGTAGAAAATGTCCCAAAAGAGGGGCGAAATATTGCAAAAAGACTGTTTTTTTTTTAAATACACCCCTGCAGACACTCTTCTTATAAAACATCATGTGTGCAATTACTAATAATAATTGCTAATACATATAAAATAGCCTGATCTAATAAAAGTACCGGGTCTATACGAGTACCAGCTTTAATAAAAGTAGCTGGCTTGTATATACCTGATGGCCAACCATTTGAACTAGAACCTTGAAATTCTTAAGTTAGCTTATTTTATCGAAGGATTTTCCAATCGGTCATTTTGATTTTCATAGTGGCCATTTATATGTAATATTTGTCAAGGCTATGTTTCTGGAACTAGTTCTACTAGAACATTGCAATTTTTAGTAGGTCAGTTCCTCTTTTTTTCTAAGCTTTTATTAAAAATATGTTTCACTTCATAATCGTGGCTATTTATATGCAAATTTAGACGATGATGATGAAGATATCTCAGGGACCAATCGCAATGGGAAATAAAGTAAAAATACACTGGGCACCTCCGAAATTTGGTAATTAATACTTTGGACAGGGCTTCTTTTTAGGCTGTAAGGATTTATTTATTAAAGATAATTCCAATTTAAACGGAAATTGGGGAAGGGGGTGGGGATAATACAACTATACTTAAATTATAACTTTCAGAGTATATACTAAGTATAACGTATAACTAAGTCAGAGTATACTGTCTAAATTAAATACCTCCGTAGCAGAACACGGATATTGACCTAGTTTGGTATACTAATATTTCTCGTCTGTTTGGTTTAACTTAACCAGGGGTGCCCATCCCCCCCAAGGCCTATGGCGCTATTCCCCCCCAGATCGATATACCCCCCTCCCCCCCCCCATTATTTAGGAATGTATTTGTTAGGAAATGTTATGCTGATGCTTACTGCAGCACAATATCTTTAAGTCATAGGCGTCGTCTACAGTTAATTGTTTGGGGAAGGGATTTATGGCG
>KZ651577.1:134024-184667 GCA_001010745.2 Gerris buenoi | reverse complement strand
TTGTTTCCAAATTGGCGGCCATTTAACCCCTAAAAGAATTCAATAAGCGCATACCGAAGATAGTAAAGAATAATAATGTAAGCACATCTTGATTTTTTAAAGTGAACAATAGATGTTTTTGTTTAAAAAAAATATAATAATAATTATAATTAATTCTTATGACCGAAGAAACTCTTTTTGTAACTTGCTGGCAAGTACTTGACGGGATTTTTTTTTTTTACTCTTTCTAGAATCATAATGTGCAAAATGTGTATTAACTTAATTGTTCCGGAGCCGCGACTTCCTTAAAGAGTTAAAGAGGCACTGAAAAAATTACCAAATCACCTTTTAAAGTCAATTAAAAGAATTTAAAATTAACATAGAGCGACTTGTGACTGTTGGAATAAGCAGGGGTGCTGAGAATTGAAAACGTTTTAGAACCATTGTGAATCTCATTACTTATATACCCATATCGAATAATGACCAAATTCTGATTTTATGTGTAGATTGTCTGTCTAATCAGTACATTTACAAAAAATGTTCGTTGTTTTAAAAATTGACAGATTTTTGTTTCGACATCTCTATAAACTTTTTTGCTAACGATTAGGTTCATCTTTAGGCCCACTCTATAACTATAAAAATATACTAGATACTTATTTCCTGTGAAGGGAGCCAGGGTAGCCGAGCGTCTTAAGGCGCTCTCGCTCAGCTATCAATAAGTCGAGGCAACTCTAATTTGTATCTATGGTTCAAGGACGGAGCATATGAGGGACTGAGGGACGCCCTTTATTGGGACTCTTCCCCCACGTTTTGACGCCCGCTTATATAGCTTACTATTGACCACACCATACTCGCTTCGGCGGTACAATGTATGATGTGTGAAGTAGCTGGAACTCTCACCACGGGGCGTAAAAAGGGCTAAGTCCTAAGTGATGGTTTAATTGCAAGGTTCGAACAAGTGGTTCGTCCTACCCGTTCTAGTATAGTACTATTCCCCGTGAAACAAAGTTTTATGGACGTTTTACCCTGGAATCGATCCTTTAGCCTTAGTATATTTAGTGAGTTGTAAGTTGATCAAAAAGTTGAAAAAAGCTTAATACGTATAATTTCTGCTGACAAAACTTCCAGAATTTAAGTGAGGTTTGTTACCAGCAGAATTCTTGCACCGGGCGACGGAAAGCCTAGATTCGTCACTGACTAACAGTCCCCTCTAACCAAACGTTCTGGGCTGCCTGCCCATCTAGATCCATCAATAACATTAAAAGTTGACTTAATAAGATAAATATTTGTTTTATTCTTGTATATGTGAATTAATTTTGCCACTGTTACTGATTGCTTGTGATGTTTCTCGGTTTCAGGTGATATGGGTGTGTATATTGTGCCGTAAGAAGCAGGAGCTGCTGAGTAAGACTGGTCAGTGGATGAGCAAGGGGATGGTGGGTGGAACCGAGGGAGATAAGAGGCCCAAATTAGAGCGGGCACATTCAGCTGCTGAGAAGGAGAACCTCCCTGTGGAGGCTGGTGTCGGTATCCGACGTCAGTACTCAGAGCAGGGTGAACAACAGGATCGGAGGTTCTATAGGTAATATTTTTATAATCTTCTACTTCTTTGATTACTTCACAAGTACAAATCAAGTTAATTAAGTTAAAATAAGATATGTTATTTTTACTTGAGCACACCCTTGGTTCTAAACTAAACAATAAAAGTATTTTTTATTCAATTGTAAAATTAACTTAAAAAGTTTTGAAAAGATTATCTTCCAGTTGGAAATTTAATTTATTAAATTAAGTAAGAACTTATTACTCGTTTGCCCCAGAATTGTTTAAGAGACTTTAAAAAGTTACCTTTGGTACAAAAATCTATGTAATAAAATATTTAAAAAAAAATTAATAATTTTGCACTGAAGTCTATCCTTCTATTTGGGATATAAGTTTAAGGTGGTAAGGGCTTGTTTTATTATAAGCTGCAAACCAGGAAATATGCCGTTGGCTGTCATTTGTGAACGCAAATTTTATTAGGAATTGTTTTGGTGCCCATTTAAAGTAAAAAATAAGTAAGGAAACCGCAATTGGCTCGCGTGCAGGATACCGAAATTTGGCGCCCGGTCAGGGACCTCAATTTGTCACCATTATCATGATACAGCAGTATAAATAAGCAGAATTTATTGCAATACCAAATTACCAATTTTTTGGTACATTCAGATTAAGAACTGATATCTATTAGAAGCTCCGGAGTTCTAGAATTACAAGTTTATAAGATTAATTGAGCTGAGTGAAGCGAAGCTCTTATACTACACTTTGCATTTTTTCTGATGCATACTCCTCCTGAACGGCTGAACCCATCTGCTCAAAATTTGGCACGGTCATAGTGACTAACCACAGGAAGGTATAAATCTGAAATGGTCCAAATCTGTACACAGGGGTATGGGGTACGAAATACAAAAGTTTCCTCCTGAACAGCTGAGCGGATCCATACAAAATTTGGAACGGTCATAGCGACTAACCACAGGAAGATATAAATCTGAAATGGTCCAAATCGGTACACAGGGGTACATTTACAAAAGTTTTCTCCTGAACGGCTGAGCCGATCCACACAAATTTCGGTACGGTCATAGTAACCAACCTCAGGAAGGTATAAATCTGAAATGGTAATTGGTACACGGGGGTATGGGGTGTAAAAGTTAAAATAGTATATGCCCTTCAAGATGATGTTGAAGGGCTGTTGGAAAGCTCTTTAAGAATACAGTTATTGTTGTTTGTTAACTTTTGTCATATTTTCATTTATGAGGGGTCATTCTATTGGTAAAATAGGAAAAAATGAAAAAAATAAATAAATATGATTAAAATGCACGCTCAGCTCAATATTGCAAGCATTGCACACCTAGTAGAGACGTATTTTAGTAGACGTTTTATTTTATAAAACATCTAATTAAATTGTTGATACCAATTTAATGTGATACACTCTTTTGTCCAGTCACGAGAGGATCAAAAAGGGGGTCCGCCTTGCGTTTTACTGGAAAACGATTTTATTTTTTTGTCCTCAGGCATGATTAGGAAATATGTCAAATCCAAGTTTGCGACCTCTAAAACAGGGCTGGTAATTTTTTTTTATAGGGATGTCCTTTTAACTAGTGTTTAGGTCAATTTTAATTATCCTGCGCTTTCCAATTTATGTACTTAATTATTACTTATTGCTGCACAACTATATACCCAAAGCTACATTGAATAAATAAGGAATAGGAAGCAAATAGGTTTAGAATTTAAGTGGGTCTGGCCGGCGCACACAATATTTTGTCACACACTAGTACATACCTACAAACATACTCACACACAGATTTACAGATATACATGTATGTTTTTTCCTTTTTTTACGGATTTAGTTTTATTTGAATCTATAATTTAAGTCACAAACGTCTTTAATTTTAAATTTGTAAAAAGGAATTGTTAAAAAAAGTTAATAACTATTAACATAATTGTGCTTGTGCTTCAGAACAAAAAACCATGTCACAAGATGCCCTTTATTAGGTTGAAATAATTTCAAATGAAAAATTAATTACTCGCCTTACTTCATCTCTTCAGCCATCTATATATTAAATTAAAATCTACATATCAAAGCCATTTATATGTTAAATATATTTATTTAGCTCACATTGAAAATTATTTAGTGTATTTTAGTGATTGCTCTATCTATATTTCCTTGAATAGAAAAAAAAAATGTGCAATAACTTATGTTTTGAATGTTTTGTTTGTTACAAAGGACGGAGCTTGAGACGTTAATGAGGACGACGAGGGGCGGAGTTGCTCCACGGGCTGATTCATTGTCGTCTGAGCAGTCATCATCCCTCGATTGTTCCCGTCCTGTCCATAATGTCCATCATGTTCAGTCATCAGCACCTTCGTCTCTTGCACCAGCACCTCCACCCAAAAGGAATCGCAGGTAAAGTTAATTTTACCTTTTACAATTATATATATATTTTGCTTCTGAGCTTACTAAAGATGTGGTCGTTAAAAATTTATATCTCCATTTTATAAATTCCAAGACAGAAATCTGTTTTACATTAAAGTTATTTTATTTGATTTTTTTTTAAAAATGTGTACTTGTACTTTTGTACCGATTTTTAATTTTGCTGTAGGTTAAAGGGTTTTGTTATTAGGTACGTTATGAGGTACGTTTTTTATACCCTTTTAAAGGGTTAAACAATAATAGTTTCAGCCACTACTTATTTATTGTCTATTTTTCAGGGTGAACTCGGGTAAGAAGTGTGGGGATGTTTCGATGAGAGGGCAGCCACAGCATCAGCAGTCGTTCTCCTCATCAGACGACGAGCTCAGGTCTACACCTGATTACACCTCCTGCGAAGAACACGACTCTGAAAAAGGTAGTACTAAGAAACAATTTTTCAAACTCTGTCTACTTCTATCTTAATACTTCCCTTATAGAACTCAAGTAAAATTGCTCTGTTGATATTTTCATAATAATATTTAACATTTATTTGTACTTTTAATTGATGTTTTAATAGCAGTGCTATAAATAACACGACATTTGTGTTTCACTCAATTTAATTTAATTATCAATTCTTAATGATAATTTTTTAATTAATATTTTATTTATATAATGAAAATATATGAAAGAAATATTATAAATATAAAATAAATACACACAGGTTATCATGAAGAATCGACGACGAGAAGCTATGACAGGGATAATAAGCAGGCCATCTTAGATGAAAAAATAAAGAAGTTTTTAGCGGTGAGAAAATAAAATAACAAATCAAACCAGAATTTTTTCATGGCAAACTCTGTGAAATGTGGTGTTGGTTTCTTAATAAGTGTTATTTGTCTTTCTTTCTTTATATCTTTCTTTCCTTCCAACGGGTGTGCAGCTTCGTTGTTTGCATGTGTTATCGAATCTGACTTTTTCCCATCTTTTATTCATTTTCATTTGTGGCTTTTTCAAGTTTTTAATAGGGATTCATTTTTTTTCTTTTTTTTTTTAACTAACAGAATTGCTCAAAATAAAAAGTTAAATTTATATCATTAACAAAATATTGAAACAGTTAATTAAATTAATCTTACTTCATAAATATCTTATATGGATCAAATTGGACTAAAATTCTGATATACTTACTTTTTTCTCCTTTAGAAGTGAGTAGATAAAATGACACAACTTAATTTTACAAAGAAAATTCTACATGTCTGATAATTTGCCAGACCCAATTTTATTTTATAATCTCAAAAAACAAAAATAAAAGTTATTACATCAAAAAAATAAAAGTAATAAGCTAATGGTTAATTACCTTGTATCCTTTCCTCACATTATTTTTCTTGAACAACTGCAACCTGTCAATTAAAGACAGCCAGTTCCTAGATATTGTTGCTGTTTGGATTGTGATTCCAGAGCATCTACCTTTAATAACATTTCTTTTCAATATTCCTTCTTACAATTCCCTAAAAAACTTTTTAAATAGTTGAAGGGAATTTTCATGTAGTAGCTTTTTATTTTGAGTAATAGTTAGTTTTAATTATATACAAAATATATATATAACATTAGTAGTCATTTGAAGGGATACATTACTTAGCTTACTTCAAAAATCATAAATTACATTATATTCTGGAGTTTGGAAGAAATGTTTGAACAAGCATGCATCCTGTTTATTTTCATGTTTCCATTTTCATTGTTTGTTTGTGTTTTGTTTTTATACCATATCTTTGTATTATCAATCCTTTTAACTTATAAAATATCGTTATTTGAAAATTCTATCTTGCATTATATTATATGCAATAGAATCTATATTTTTATTTGAGGATCCCTTCAGTAAAAATAACAGCATAATAGGATTTTTCTGTTAAAAAAAAAAACCTTTATTATTGATCGTGGGGTTTTGAAGTTGAAACCCTGATCAATGATTGGTTTGGGGTCCTGGTGGATCCAGGAGGTGCTTGTGTTGAGCCGACCACAGCTACGGGGCCGATGACTACGGTGCAGACCAACCAGAGACACCACTACACTCGGAGGAAGAAGACGGTTAGATTCGATTCAAGTCACAGTCAAACTAAAGACTCTGGCATAGACACCTCCTCCACTTTCACCTCCAGCGAAGACTCCAACTCAACACCTAAGGTACAAATATACCTAGACACGACCCAGTTAAATTACCCACAAATATCATTAATGAAGAAGACACATTAAGAAAATTTAGTTAATGTAAAAGTTTTTCATGAACATTAGTATTGTTCATTATTACTATTTTCTGTTCTTATTGAGAGTTACTAGTATTGTTTTTTTTTCTGACAACTAAAATAATCTAAAACATGCATAAATCAAAGACATGTAGATCATCATGATATACGTTATATAGGGTTGATTCTTTATAATACATTATATTAATGTTGACCATATTAAATAGAGAAATAGAAAGTATGGATATTTCATTATTACCATGTATTGAAAATAAAAAAAATCATTCCTCCAATTACCTAAAATGTCAGGAAAATGAGGGGAGAGCTCATAGCCCATCTTTTTGTGGAATTACTATAATATCTTACTAATTATTTGTTCAAAACAGACTAATAAAATATTATTTTTTATTTATCATTTAATCTCGGAAATTCAAAAATATATTTTTTTCTTCTAATTTACAGTGATATATAGAAAAAGTAGTTGTGATGTTGCAGTAATTTGATTTTGAGATGTTAAAGATTCACAGTTAGGACATAGGACATTCCTCAAGGGTAAATTTAGCGAAGGTCATTTAAATCATGAAAATAATTCATTCTGAAATTTAGTTCTGATGTTTATATTTAAACTTTTACCAAACCATATAAGCCCCTTTGTCCTAGAGTAAGGGAAAGGGGGTATTAATCTAGTTTTTGAAATAACGTCTTATAAAGATTCAAAAGCTTGTCTGTCTTGTCTCAGATTGCTTTTACTGGAGTTTTAATCTTTATATACAGTAGAATCCCGGTATTTCATATCCCGTTATATCATATATCCCGATAAATCGTATATTATTGCCGGTCCCTTGAAAAAATCCCGATAATTGGTATAAAACCAATGTATTTCGGTCCCCTCAGTATAACCTATTTTATTCTCTGTCGAGGTGAACATAAACGTCTTATAACTCGTATAGTTCTGAGAATAATCCCGATAAAACGTATGAATGGAGGGGGAAATTTCCAAGATTTTGCTTATTTACTGGCTATATCTGTTGTTTTACTCTACTCAGAAAAAAAAACTCGGATAAAATGCTATGGATAACACCCGAACAAATGGTTTAATTCAAAAAAACAAATTATAATTTTTTTTTTTTTTAAACCAAGTACATAATATTTAATTTTTTTATGATCATACACAGTGTATTTTTATGTGCCAAATAAATACAAGTCTTAATTATTACATTAATTTTTCTTTTTTTACCATCAATATTTCATAATCCCGATTTAGTGAACTACTCGATATATCGTATTTTTTCTTCAACCCCTTGAAGATACGATATATCGGGATTCTACTGTAATAGAGTTTTTATTAATGAATCGTATTATTAAGCATGTACCACTTAAATCAAAAATTTGTTGAAGCCCCTGCTAGCCGTATTTGCGTATTCTAACTAATCTCTCAATCTAGGGAGCTTATTTGAGAGATTCTTATGTATATAATGACACATCTCCAATCAGTCAGTCATATGCACATTTAACTTCTTGCAAAACCATCTGTCAATTAAATCATCAGAAAAAAAGAAAAAAATCCATAATTAATCCATACTGTAACATAAAAAGAATTTGAATTGGCCTGCTTCTTTTTTTAATTTTTTTATTTAAGTTCCTCTGCCTTTAGTCCTCAATCAATTATAACTTAATAACTTATTATTTTTATTATTGGTAATATCCTAATATTAGTTGAAATTTTCAATGTCTTCTTCATTTTTGCTTTGTGGTTAAAGCAAACATCCTCATAAATATGATCAAACACACTACACACCTAAGCTTAAGTAGAACAAAATAATAACTTAGTTTTTAGCACTCGATAATTATAGGCAAGCCCAATAGATTCAGAAACTTTTGTACAGCCTAGATTAGAACTTAGAGACATAATTTATACTTGCTACATTAGCGTTATGGCAATTGTAAATTGTAGCACGGATTATTCAAAATTTACCGAAAAAGAGTTGGTTTTATCAATTTTAATAAAAATGTGATTATTGTACAGAAAGCTAAAAATATAGCAGTTTAGAAATTGTAGTTCATTAGTTAATTTTAGTTAATTGCCAAAATTAAATTTTATGCCAGCTTTAAAAGCAATTATTATTAACGTCTTTTTATTTTATAAAAAAAAAAAAAAAAAAAAAGGCATTATTATTGTCTTGAATTGAGGTCGCGTTCCATCTTTCCATTTGCGAGTTTTTTTGTTAAATTCATTTAGCCCTTTCTAGGTTATTTTCTTCCACTTTTTTATTCTCTCGTTGATTTTTGTTGATTTCTTTTTCCTTTCGACCTTTCTGCATCCCGAGGGATGAGAAGTACCCTCGTCTGGAGAATTTATTGATTTAATTCGTTTGGTTAAACTATAAAACTGGGTTGGTATAAAAAGTAAAAGTTGGGAGCAAAAAATTAAATTAATGGTATTTGGAGGTTGAAAAATGTCAATATCCAATACCTAAGGGGTGTTTCTGTCAAATTATTTTAAATTTGATAACATTTTCGTCTGACCTCGAATATGAATTTTCATATGAAGACTCAATCCTACTTTACTTTTATCAACTGATGAAAAACCAACCGAGACTATAACTAGAAAGCATTTTAAATGTTTTCTGGTTACTTTTCTAATCTCAGTGTGTTTAATAAAATTGTGTCTACGTTTTTTAAAAAATGATATTGTGATCCTGCATTCTTAAATTATCCTTTTGACGCATTTTTATGTTCCATATTTTACTTCGCGATTTTAGACATTATTTTATAACATTTTTAACTCAATTGACAATTAAATAAGTTCAAGGAACTCTCTTAGACTTTAATTTACACTTCAGGTTTTACGTCTTTTTAAATTAAATTTCATACAACCTTTTCATCAAGACCTTATTTTATAAAAATGAAATAAATCATTTGCCTGAACTTTCACTTTTTTTAACGTTTTTATTTAACTTTTTTTTGTCTCAAAATCTTTTAACCTAAATTTGACCCACATTCTGACTACCTAAATAGCTATAAAATAAATCTACGGTTAATGTTTCGTTGTTTATTTAATAGAGCTACTTGACAACTTAGCTTAGCTAAATGCCAAGTTTTAAGATATTCGTTTTTTTTGTGTTTTGTGTATTTGGATCATCCTAATATAATATATTTTACGTTTTATTGTTGTACGTAGAATTACATGGGACATGTTTTAGGTATTACAAATGAACCTGTTACCTGTTAAGTTCCTTTAAAACAGTTGTTTTGTTGTGATAATCCNAAGATATAGGTATTATAATTTATTTTTACTTTTTAGAAATTAGTTTGTAATTTATTAACTCGCATAAACTTTGAATATAGTGCTGTTTTTTTTGTTTTTTTAATTATAGTTGTACTTTCTTATTTGCATAAGTATTATACAGAGTAAGTGTTGTAATTGACTAAAAATTCAATTTTAAGATTCTCAGGGTTGTTCCCCAAGTCCAAAAAAGGATTAAAAAAAAAAAAAAAAAAAAAAAAAAAAAAATCTGTTGTCTGTGCTGTCAAATAAAGCCTAAACTACTGGGCCATTCAGTGGTGTTGGATTCACATATTCAGAAAAATCATCCTCCAAGGCAAAATTAGGAAACCTGAGAGCGTTACCTCTTAATTTACAATTAAAAAAATCTAGTTTCTCAGGTCTCAACAACCACCTGTTATTGCTACTTATTAAATATGTTTTTTAATGAATTGAGTAGACATTGTTGGATTTAAATTCAGTAACACTGTGTGTATGAGAAGGTTTTTTTGTTTTTAGTTTATAGTAATAATTTTTGTTAATTAAATTAAGGCTCATATTACAGTAAAACTTCAATTTAACGTTTTCGTTGGGATCGTAGAAAAAAAGTGTTAAATGCAGGAAAATGTTAAATGGGAAAGGTGTAAATAGCTAATGAAAACATGCATTCTGGGAATTTACTTGTTTTTTTAGCATTACAATAAATAAAGTAAATTCTTTACAATAAATTAATACCCCAACAAAAACCTAACCGTCAAGTTCCAAACCCCCTCCCAAAAGTCAGCCTATCAAAGATGTGATATCTACTAGAGACAGAAATCTGTTTCTGTCATCTCAGCACATTTTTTATTTTTATTATTTATTTTATTTTTTTATTTTTTTCATATCTGGTGAGAAAGTATTTAACATTTCTAAAGCATATTGTTTGTTGTGGCTTTCCACTCACTAATGGGTCATGATTTCTCTAACTGTTGGAATTTTTCATTAATAAAAATGTTAGAACCAACTTGCTAAGTTGTCCTCCATGCCTCTCCTTTCAAACTTATTCTGAAAGAAATAAAAAAAAAGTCTATATTGTCTAAGTTAAAAATATCCATTAATTTGTAGCTTTTTAAGATGTAATGGAGTACATATTATCTTCTCCATGAATTTACAGATTCAAAATTGGCATCCTTGGATTCTCCATTATACAAAATTGTGGCGGGTTTTAAACCTATTAATCCATCCATTTGTTGGTACAAATCCTTCATTACCCAGGGAAGATGGGGTTTGAAAGCTTTTTTCTTATAAGGACTCCACTAACTGGTAAATTTGCAGCATATGCATTAAGGAAGTACTCTAATTTAATTTAAGTTACTCATAGTTTAAAGCATTAACATGTTTTTCGATTAATCATCATGCTGTATTGATTTATTTTTTTATTATTTTAACTCGGTTTTTTCCCATAGTAAGTATTTAGCGTTAATTCTTTAGTTGAACAGTGCTGGGTCTGCATAATATGCATAAGTATAGCCAATGATTTTTAGTAAAATTTTATTTGACAATAACTTAGTTTTATATCTATATTGTTTTTGTTTTTTTTTTCCAAATTTTACTATCACTGCCTACCTGAATCCTTGAGAACTTAGTTTACAGAACTACTTCTTCACTAATATTATATTATAATCACCTCACCTTTTTATAAAAATTATAAGCACAGTGGAAATTTTTATACTTGCTGTATCATGTGTATATTCTTTCCACCAAACTTTCGAGTATTATTATCCTCAAAAACAAACTAATAAGTTAATATTAATTTATAAATAAATAAATTTAACATTCTATGATGCACTTAATGGGCATAATAAGAATAGTTTTCAAAAATTATACTTTACAGACAGAACAAAATAAAAAATCTATGAACTAATGAATAAATACCAAAATTACTGTTTTGATGTTATGGAAAAATATACTTTTAAAAAAATTGGGCTCAGTGAACCATTGATTTATCCTCAGGCATCAGTAAGTATTCATTCCAGTTATAAATTATAACTCACTTTTGTTACTGCACACCTGTTTTTCAATTTTCTTTGTCCCTTTTAAATGTGACTTTTCCTTTTTTTGTTATCATTATTACTCTAAAAAGATATGCATGTTCCTGTGAAGACGATGTTTTTTTTTTTTTTTTTTTTTTTTTTTTTTTTTTTTTTTTTTTTTTTTTTTTTTTTTTTTTTGGTAGTTACTCCTTTTATAGTGAATTTTTACAATTAATTGCTATTGCATGTATTTTAACTGTGCGTGTGTGTGTGTGTTCATGTATCTATGTTTATGTTTGCTACAAATTTTATTTCTAGTAATTTAATTTTAACTATATTTAATATATTTAGTTTACTAATGATAGTCTTGCTTAGCAAGTATTTAAAGCAGAGGTGGCCAACATATTTACTACAGTAAACTGTGACATGAATGAAATGTTTATTTTTCTCTAAATAAAAAAAACATGTTCTGACAATTTTTATATAAATATTTGTGATGGTTAGTTAATTTAAATTTGCATAATAAAAAAAAAAAAAAATGTAGTTTACAAATAATAACTCACAAAGATATAGAAAAATTGGTTTAGTGGCTACTGTATATAAGCATATAATTTATGTGAATCATCGACGTTTATTAAAATAAAGGGTGATGAGTGGAGCGATAAAAATCACCAAAACAATATCTATATAAACATTGATCTTTCACATTTTTCTTTTATTCCAAACTTCTTCATGTTATTATGAAGCAAATAGGTAGCTAATCGATCTCATAGACCAATAATATGGTGGTTGTGAGTATGAGCAAACACCTAAGATATGTGTAAACCATCAGCAACATTAAAGAGTCAGGGTGGGATAACAGTGATCCCATGTGGTTAGTGTACTCACATGTTTCTCCTGATACATGAGGTCATTTAGCATCATATCTTCTGATAGTTCACATCCCATGGAGGAAAAACGGTAGACGGAAAAAATGCCCATGGTAAAAAAGTGCAGGAAAAAATGCCCACGGGAAGAAAAGTCCAAAATAATTATTTAATCGTTAATGGTAATGTTTAATTATTATCTAATTTTTAACGATAACAAATTTTAACCTATTTTAAAATAGAATAGCCATTAGGAGTATTGTATTTTTGAGTTATATAACTGTAAAAGTACTGGACGTATGTTGCATTTTCTTAAAATCGTGTGGTTTTTACCAGCTATGACTAATCCTAATCACCATGAAAGAATCCCTACAATATGTTATCATTCACTACACAATATTTTACAAACATGCACACTTGTTACATCATATCAATCGGTCAGATAGTCCTGACAATTGTTATTCCTTCGGGAAAGGATTCTTACTTCAGCAGTGTTCATGTGTTAGAGTAGTGAGGGGCAAGAGTACACACTTAGTCCACTTGATCAAGTACCTGCTGTACCTAATGTGCTAGATTCTTGAAAATTGCTGTACATGCTCATCAATATATAACCCTCAATTACCATGAATGATTTTTTGTTTTCTGTATGTATGTTTGCCGCCATATTGATTTTTTTGAAACTATAATAAAACGCACTCTTACCCCACATATGGGGCAAGAGTGCGCATACAGTGGGGCAAAAGTGCGCACACAACCAGGATCGTTTTTATAGAAGACACATACTAAAAATGGGGTTTTCACTAAAACCATATTTTATTAAAACATGTATATATTTTAATTATAAAATAGAACAGTAAAATTTACGCTAATAAAGCATTAAAATATGGACAAATTATAATAAAATAATAATTTCTTTCTTAGGTCTATTATCTTTCTTAGGTACATAGACCTAAGAAAGAAATTCTATATAAATAATAAGAATTATAGTGGGTAATTAGAATTCAATAAAATAATAAAAAAGAGAGCAATGACATTAAATCTTGAGATTACAAACTAAGCATTAAAACTCCTCCTAAGTCCCACTCCTGACTTCAGTCTCTTCTTCAGAGCTGCTTCTGATATGCCCAGGACTTCTGACATTTTTCGCTTAGAAAGTCGTTGTCCAATAAGTTGTTTCACCTTCTCAACCATTTCATGACTTTCCTTTCTGTCTTCTTTTTATAATTCCTACAAGAAAAATAGTTATTACATTGATTAACATAAACATAATAAATAAATATTAATTAAAGTGCTTAAATAAATTGGCGTTATTTAATTTTAAATATGTTCATATAAAGCCCGTATATGTTAAATAAATAAATAAATTGTAAATTTATTAGGCTGATAACATAAAACAGATGATTCTTGTTTACTGATTTTTTAGTAAATACAATACTTTTCCTTTAAGGTAAGGAAAATTAAAAATTAGTAGGAATATATTATATATATATAAAATAATTATTGTGGAAAGTTCGAAGCACCTTTATATTGGGGTATGATTTCGCACGAACTTTTACCCCTACACGATCTGCGCACTCTTGCCCCCACATGGGATCCGCAATTAAAACACAAACATGTCACACTAACAAAAACATTTTATACGCAGTAAACATTGGAAAAGGTATACTAAGGATATCTAATTAATGTGCTATTACAACAATTGGTCAAACTTAATTGATTACTTTACAGTATAGTTTGCAAAATAACAAAAAATTACATCAAAATAGTAAAAAATATAACTTACCTCATTGTGAGAAGCTCCGAACAGGTGGGATGACAAAACAATTACTGAGGCCTTATCTTATCTAGGGCTAACTAGTACTGACAGTGCTGCCACTTCTCAGATATCAACAAGAAATTTATGGCCGATGCGTACTTTTACCCGGCGCCCACTCTTACCCCGCACTTCTCTAATGTTTTTTTTTTTTTGTTTTTTTTTTAGATGTGTTAACTGTTCGAACATATTTACATTCTAATTGCCTTGGTTTTTATCTAAAATATATGATATATCAAAATGATAATGTGTAATAATGAAACTAGCTGAAGCTAGTTTTCGCGCGCTAATCTGGCGATGGCGATGAAAGATGTTGTTTAAGAAATCATTTACTTTCTTACTGTGAATAAGTATCTATATCAACTACTCAAAATAGGAACGAAAATGATTTTATTTATTTATTTATTATTTTGTTAACAAAGAGTCCGCCTTACATTTATTATTTACAATTGAATAATTTATTTACAATACTAACATTACAAGTACAAAAAATCATTATTATGCCCTCCTCCTTCTCAAGTTGCTTGCTATACGCCGTAGAAACTCCTCTCTGTGTATTTTAACCCTAGAATGGCTATTCTATTTAAAAATAGGTTAAAATTTGATAGCGTTAAAAATTAACTAATTATATTTAAAAACTACCATTAACGATTAAAGTTTAATTATTTTGGAATTTTTTCCGTGGGCATTATTTCAGTGATTCAGGTAAAACATGTTTACACTCACTGTTGGTCCTTTAAAAAAAAGTTAGCAAATTAATCAAAATCATGTGTAAATTGGCCATCCTTATTGTAATGCATACTATTAGTGGATTTGAAAATAGTTAAAATTCCATTCATTATATTTTTTTCTATTATAATACTATTTTCATTTAATCATAGTCTAAGGTTTAGTTAATTTAGAATTGAAAGAAAACGTTGCATTTATAATATATTGATATACCTTATTGCATTGAATATAAGACGCCCTCGAATATAAGACGCATCCCCATTTTTTAACCAACAATTTGGAAAAAATCATAAATGCATCGAATATAAAACGCAGAAATAATCATTGTTAATATACAGACAAATTATCACTGTTTCAAAGGGAAAATTGTCCATTCTCTTTATATAAATTCTGTTAATTTGGCAGGCTACCATGGATGTTGTTGACAAATTGAATCTTTATTAAATGAAAGTTGCATTTGAATCTTTATTTAGATGTAAGGCAGACACCATAATTTAATTTATTAGAAATTGAAAATAATATTTTAAAGCTAACAAAAAATATATAGGTTCCACAAAATCCCTTTTATCCAAAAACTCGTCAGAAATTGAACACATTAAAATTCCTGAAAATTTATTAATCAAGAGGGCCAAACAATGATATCTTGAAAATACAGAGAATTGGAAATAAAAAGTATAAACTAGACCACAGCGGTATGCAACAGAAGTTACAACAGAAGTTCGTAGAAAGAAGTTTGTTAGGCATTTTACTCTTGGATACACCGATTATAAGACACATCCTAATTTTCACAATGCAAAAAAATGGGGAAAAAGTGCGCCTTATATTCGAAGCAATACAGTAAATTAATTAATGGATCAATAAAAATGAGTGAATCTATAGACCCTTAAAATAGGCTATTGTAAATTAGTCAGTATAAAGTATAATTTAATTAAATTCAAAGCAGTATTCATTACCAAATTTTTATGAATATTGGTAAGAGAACTTTCACAGTTCATAGATATGTACTCTTTTGACTAAAAAAAAAAGTTTTACCTGCTAGTGAGCAAGATTTCACTAAATAATAACAATATATTATATTAAGGAATTATTATTCATTCTATTATAAAATGTATAGATTTTTAAAAGAAATCAAGGCAGAGGTCATATTTTTGGAAAGGTATATCTAAGTATAAATTTGTATGTTAAAAATTAACATAGTCTATCAGTTACCCTCATTTTAATCCAAGTTTAATTAACTTTAATTTATTAATTGTATTAATAAGTATATTATAATATGTTCTTAATTTAATAAGTTGAAGATGTTCCTTAAGAAAAGATACGAACTGACTATTCACTGTAGGTTAATTCAGTGGCATGTTAAGGAAGACTGTACCCAAAATTTAAAAGAATTCTTTAAATACATGAGATTGATATTGATTGAAAGAGAATTGAGGATAGGGTGTAAAATCAAAAAACTATTGACAGGGCCATTAGGGCTTTCATTAAGTGCTAGAATTTGTGAGTAAATTAACTAATATTTAGTAGAATAACCTTAGACCCAGGACCCAGTCTTCAGTCATTGACAGGGCCATTAGGGCTTTCATTAAGTGCTAGAATTTGTGAGTAAATTAACCAATATTTAGTAGAATAACCTTAGACCCTTACTCCTATGTCACTGAGTAAAAAAAAAAGTTAGATTCACCAATGTTATTAGTCTTTCTAGCTCAGTTTATATTCTTATATCTAGTTGGCAAATAATGAGGCCAATTACATAGTTAGATAAATAACCTTTATTAATATTTAATTTTGAACTTGTTTTTAGAGCTCTTTTAAGATTTATGTGTCATCCACAAATAACATAAGAAGATATTTGTTAACCATTTTTAATTTAAAATACATAATCAAGATCAGTTTCAACTGTTCCAATTATTGTCAGAACTCTTCTGTATTGTGCAATTTTATATTGACAATAATCATTAATAATAATGATTTATTTAGCTCTTGTGTTCTTATTTTTTTTGTATTCATAAGTTCCCTAAACTTATGTTTTGAACAATTAACTTAGAAGCAGTGTCGCTTTCATTCATTTCTCCTAGTTTATTCATATTCTAAATCCAAATCCAAAATCCTTCATTCTATTTTAATTTAAATGCCCAATGAACAATAAGAAAAAATAGTTAATGCATTTTACTTTTTTTACATATTTTTTATTTTTTTCAACTTTGGATCTAATAATGAAATATTATTCTTGTTCCTCAGCTGAAAGGCTATTATGTACTATCATGGGGTACTTATGTACTAGTTTAGGGTAGAATAAAATTGATAAATTAGGTTCCATTAAACTTTACTGGAAAAAGTCAATAGTTGTGCCATATTTATTTTTTGTAGTAATACAATTTTTATGTGTAACTTTACTTACTCTTTTATTTTTTATTTTTGAGTAGCATCCCTTGTCGTGGACGACCAATAAAGAAGGTTCCCATATGATTGGGCACATGTTACTTAACAAAGGTGCCAAAGAGGGTGCAGGAGGTTCTTCTGGGGCTGCCAAATTGGGGCTAATGGTAGTTGGAGGAAAACTCCTGGAGCACGGTAGGCGGGGAGCTATCATAGACAAGGTGAAAACTGGCTCCACTGCCGATGTTGATGGAAAATTAAAACCAGGTTTGTTCATTAATTACATTCTTACCTGCTATATTTTAAATTAGAGTAAGTGCCATATAAATAAGTTGGAAAATTAATGAAAACAAGTTTAATTTAAAAGTTAGTTTTATTTGAAATTATTTCATCCCTTAAATTTAAATTTTATTTATTTATTTCATAAAGGGTTAATCCTCAACAGGATTAACCCCAATTTCATACTAAATCATAATCTATAATGCCTAGTTTCATTGTAATTTTTTCTGTTATTTTGTATGAGTAAAGTAAATTTTCATATGCATATCCCCAATGTAATTTTTCCTTGAAAGAAGTTTATCCTATATACTTACATAGGAGTGTTCCTCAGAGCTGTGTACGACTTGAAAAATTGCTTGGTTGAGGGGATGGTGTTATTTTGATGAGATGTGAAGTTTTTTAGGGGGGAGGGGAGAATGGAAGGAGGAGGTAAAGCCCCAACCAAGTTAAACTCTAGAGGCCCCCTCCCCCCTTATACCAAGGCAAAGTTTAAGGGATGTCACGCCCTCCGCATACATTTTGTCTAAGTCCCTTGACAACTAACCCCCTCCTTCTCTCTACCACTTCTGCTTCTGGACCCTCTATAAATATGTATAAATCACACTGGGGCCAGAAGGAGAAGGAGGGACCCCTGCCCTTTTTATATTTTTTTGTCTCCTCTCATTTCATAGTGAGGATTTTTGGGGCTTTCTACTACCAATATAATGATTCTACAAAGGCCTTGCTCCGGGCAATAAATATAAAAGTAGAATATAGAATTTATATAAAATAAAACCATAGACCAGAAGTATCAGAATTTTGAAAATGTTGGGTACATTCTTTTCATATCAAGCTTGAACTTACAGACATGTTTTAATTATTGCAAGTTAGTAATAGTTATTATTGCAAGTAGTTAGCTGAATTATTATTGGAATTTACTTAATTAAATATTTAAACTTGATGGTGAATTCTGCACCTATTTCCAATAAATGCTGGTGACTAATTATCACTCTTTGTATCTCTCTTCTTTAGACATGAAAAGCAGAGATGCATTGGGCATGGTTACTTTGATGAATGGTTCTTTTAAAATCATGTCTAATATCTCATGTTTTGAATGTTGTCTCATATCTCTTTGGGTACTGATTCTCTTAAAGGGACCCTAGGTGATCAATCATAGTGACAATCTTTGACAAATATGTCAGTATGACAATCAGTATTATATATATCAAAATCCGCTGATACATTTTCAGGGGTGAGAAATTTGTGTCATTCTATGGACTGTACTGTACATGTTATGGTTTAGTGACATTTATCCACCCTCTTATTCTTACAACTAAAGTGAAAAGTCTTCAATTTACAAAATTATTAACTGTTTTTGTATTAGATCAGATAAGATTAGATTATGCAAAAGAGATGTTTGTACAAGATAGTACCCTCTCAGTATCAATTTATCCTTGTCTTCAGTTAAGTGTTGCCTATGAAAAGTTTTAAGTGTCCCCTATGCCCAAAAAAGGTTTTTTTTTTAAACATTTCTTTCATCTGAAGTCTGTACAGACACATGGAGCCTAAACTACTGGGTCAATTTTGATGAAATTTGGCATAAATGTTCAGAAAATTATACCCATGGCGAAATCGAGAAATTAGTTTTATTCCCTCAAAAACTAAACAATAAAAAAACCTGTTTGATGGATTTGATTTGACAGTTATCAAATGTAGTCCATTAAATATGAAAATTATCTGTTCGTTGAATATGAAATTATTTCCCAGGAAAACGATATATACATGAAATTATCTGATTTTGCTGAAAAGCTATTACAAAATGTAAACCACCACCTGTTGGACATTTTTTAAACATTTTTAATTACAATTTAATTTAATTAGATATTATTGGATTTAAATTCATCAGTGTATATGAGAAAGTTTTGTTTGAGTTTGTCTACCCAATTTTTTACAATCATAGAAGACACTTTAAATCAGCATTGGGCTATAATTTTCTTTTTGAAGAAGGAAAAACTAAGACTTACCACCCAAGTGTTTGCTGACTTAGATGGTTGTTACTCCAATCCCCTTCCCTACTTATATACTGATAATCCCTACCCAGTGATTATTATTAGTTTCCTGCGTTGAAGAATCTGCTTCTTGAGAGTCCATTTTCAATCACTGAGTGGATTGTTTGAACAAACTTTGTGATCGATTACCTAAGTGTGGATAAAGAGGCCTTAGCTTTTTTAAATAATGTTTAATTAAACTATTAATATCACAGATTTATTGCTTTTCTTTTTGTTTGATTGCAGGGGATGAAGTACTGGAATGGAACGGTCGTTCACTACAGGGTAAAAGCTTCCAAGAAGTGTATGATATCATAGCAGAAAGTAAGCACGAGCCCCAGGTGGAGCTCATCGTCTCCAGGCCCATAGGCAAACATCGTCCACAACCTCAGCAAAAAGGTATTTAAGGCTTTCAGGCTTTCCACCTTAGGTATTAGCTTATAGCCAGTGCCTCTTAAACCTAATACTTCATGTTTAATCTTCACTACATTAATGCTTTAAAAATAGTCATGAAGAGGGAAAAAATTAAAAAAGAAAAACATTTTACAATTTCTTTTTTATTTGGGTTATAAGTTGTAGATTGTAGATAGTGGATACATTCTTATTTCCTGTTACTATTATATTTACTTGAACTCTGTTAGTAATATATTCTTATCATTAGTGAAAAATAATGATGAAATTATAAAATTATTTCTAATAACCACATTTACCCTTCTACAGCACAAGTACACTTACATGAATAACACATACACATTTGCTATACCAATAAATAATATATTTTAAAAATGTACAATATTTCTAAGCAATATAATCATGTACACCAAATTGTTATATTTGTTTGCTCCTGCAACAATATAGTTATTAGAAGAGCATTGAAGTTTTTTCCAAGCTAGAATATTTTAGGAACCTAATATTGATTCCATACAAAAATCAGGGCTTGATTGATTCCCTTAAGGATGAGGTGAATAGATAAAGTCTCAATTTTAATCTAAGAATCAGGTTATAAAACAATAAGCATTTGAGTTGTTTAAATTTACAAAAATCAAAGAAAATGCATAAAAAGGAAACTATATGTGTATTTTTCTACTCTGATATTAGTTTTGTTGTTAGTTGGTCTGCTCTTTTCTCATTATAATGTTCGTAATAGAAGTTTGTTCTTATTCTCTTATACTGCTTCGACTTATTTGTTTTTCCTAGTGTAAGACCATTTAATTTTAGTTTTGCCTAGAATTACATTATTCCCTTAGCAGGTTTATTTATGTTAAAATTTACTATTATGTCCAGCTAGGTCATTTTAACTAAGGTTGAAGCTGAGCAATTATGTGAATAGATTAATTTAAGTTTGATATCTGTGTTTGGCAATGTCATTGGTGATAATCCCACTGAAGATATTGTGCATGCTAGTACATCTAAATTATTAATTATTAAAACACTTTTCTGCTAAAGTAGGTAACAGACAATATCTTGCAATTTACTCAATTAATGATTAGCTACATGATTTTATGCAGTTAATTTTAGAATTTATGATGAATTATTTGTGAAATACTGTAAGGTATTCTCTCCCCCCCCCCCCCCCTCCTTAAAAAGTGCCATGGAACCCAATAATTGAAGCGAGCTTCTTACAATTAACGAAATATGCATCTTGTCTGTCTGTGTGTAACGTTTACGTGTCCGACTATAACTTGAATAAAAGTTGACCGATTTAATTGAAATTTGGTATACATGATCCTCTTACTAATACTGAGGCTAAGTCCGTTGGACAGTGTGATCCGTCCAAGAGTTCGTGCACAACGCTTACGTAAACGAGAGGTTCAAAATATAAATTAAAATTTCAGGACGGGAAAAGATTCTATCATCACCTATTCGATGAGACGAACATTTTTTTCAAATAACATTTTTTAGTAAAACCAACAGCGACACCGCTATGAATTAATAAAGATCACTAAAACTATTAAAGCGGACCTAAATGATTATAATGGAGAAAACAACCTTTTTACCGATATCTTACGTTCTAACTTTACGATTTTAATAAAACTTCTTATGCACAATTGAAACGCATGAAAAATTTCAATTCGATACATGCAGTAGTTTTTTTTTTGCAAAGTGATACATTTTATAATAATTGAAAAGGAGATGTATGATTAGAGGAATTGTAAGAATGCAGGGTGGTTCCCTTACTACTAGCCTCTGTACTACTACTATACCCATTATCTATCAACCCACCTTGATTCATGATTATCTATTTTTTCAATATTCAATACATATATATTACTATACGCTCGCTTCAATGATAGAGCCACGCGATGCCTAGTTAACAAATACTAATAGCACAGGTAAAAAGCCAAATGTATCAAAAAACAAATCATTGGACATTATTCCAATGTCTAGGTGTATTAAATATGTATGCATTTCCGCTATTATAATTATGCAACACAAATAGTGATACTTCTTCCTTAACCTATTGAATGTGGTTGGATCCCCAGTGGATCCAAGCTCACCCTTTTGACATTCTGTAGCTCTTTTCCTCGCGCCTCGGGTAGAACCTTCTTATATGGCTCTGCCAGGTCCGCTGGCACCACAGAAGAGCCCAACAACAATAAATTAACTTTTAGATCGTGTAATCTCATTTGTTATACTATAATACTCATACATTATACTATAATGTAACTGAATATTTAATCAATTTTTTTTAGAATGAGTAAATTTATCAGGATTAGAGATTAGAGATTGGATACTAGCACAACAATATTTATATTAGACTCTTCTTTAATATCCACTTATTAACATTTAATTATCTTTCCAAATAATTAACACACATCTTTAAACACACTTTTAGGTATGTAGTTAGATTACAAGAAATTCTTAGCTAAAATTTGTAGTAATACATTTTTAATCTTTTAAGCATTAGGAAAAAATAGTTTTTTTCAAATTAGGTTTGTTATTATTTCTTACACTTATTTACTTAAGTATATTCTACATAGAAACTAAAATATTTATCAAATTAAGTTTTCCTATGTAATTATATTTTAAACTTCTTAAGACCTAGTACCTACCATTCTTCAGATTGTTGTATATTTTTCATTCGTTGCTCTGTGGGTATAGTCAGATTAGGTGAAGTATGGGCATATGGTAAATTTAGGCCCCTAATCCTATGAATAAGTTATGCCCCATTGAATCTCTGTGAATTACTAATGGCATTCTAACTTGACCCTTAAATAAACTCTGAGGCTAGCCTGTAACAAAGATTTTATCACCTATTCTTTTAAAAAACAATAGTTTTGAACCCTTTTAAACAATTGTATTTGTTACCTTCTCTTACTGTTTTCTGTAGTAAAGATTCTATGTTATAGTCCAGGAGATAAAGTTCAAAAAAATTGTCACTTGATATAGGTTAGTTATTCAAATATTGCTTCAAATCGAAGTGGTCTCCTATCAAGTGATATTCAGTCTACTAACTAATTTTGTACTCAGGTTCATAAAAATCACATTTTCCATCTTAATGGGTGCGACATGGCCGCTCTCCGCTGTATTTTTTTTTTTTTTTTTTTTTTTTTTTTTTTTTTTTTTTTTTTTTTTTTTTTTTTTTNTTTTTTTTTTTTTTTTTTTTTTTTTTTATTTTTTTTTTTTAATGCCTGTTGTCAAGCTATGTCCTGCCAATGAACCTAGCCAACCACATATTCTTAAAAGGCATCAAAGGATTATCTTATAGACAAAATTCCAGTTTGATGTTAGTTGAACACTTTTGTATAATTAATTTTTTTGGTCCTTCATATGTATTCTTTAAATTTTAGGATAAATTAATCCAAAAATAAAGAATGTTGCCATTTGTATGATCCTAAAACTTACTAAGGAATAATTAACTAACGACTTCATAGTGCATTAGTTCATTAAATTCTTGCATGCAAAGGGTTCTATGTAATAATTCCCCTATTTTTTCCTTCCAACTGGATAGAAGGTCACAATATAATTAAAATGTTTCTTTGCATGATTAGATGATTGTTTATCTCAATACATATACTGCATTGTTCCTATTCATAAAATAAACCTTGAAACTAATTTATTTATTAATCATAGTACTTGGGGCATTGGCTATAAAAAACATAAATAGTGTAAATTGCTTTATTTACAATGTTAATATTACAATAGTTGCTTACTACACACCCTTTTAATCATATAATAATGTGTTATTTTTATTTTAGTATGTTTAAAAAGTTGTTTATTGATATTAGTGCACTTATTGAGAGTTGGGGTTGAGATGCATTAATTTTATTTTAATTTCTGTAGCATCTGACAACAAATATTTTGGAAAGAACTTACATTTTTATTAATCTAGCTCATATAAATTTGTTTTGTCTGTATTATTTTTTTTATCATGTATATTGGGTTTTTTTTTGTTTGTTTTACTTAATGTATATATTTTTTAAAAGGGGTTATTCAGAGCTGAAAACTACTCCATTAAAATTAAAATAAGTTGGTTGCTATGTAGAATTTTAATTCACTGAACTTTTTAAATGAGAAAACAAATGTCACTTTTATGTCAATATATTATCACAAATGTTATGTTACAGATCTATTGACAACATTCATTAAAAAAAGTCTTAAAACCAACTAGTTAATTAAAAAATTATCAACCAATTTAGTAAATAATTAGCATTACTTATTAAATCCTGTTAAGTTTTTTTTTTTTTTTTTTTTTTTTTAACATGGGTTTACAATAAAATTATCAGTTTATTACTTTTATTTTTGTTCAATAAATAGACAAATCAGCTCAAAATGTGTGGTCATTTTAGTTATAAATTGTTACAGGTACATGCAAATATTATGGGATTGTGGAGGGAGAGATTAAAAAATCATAGGGAAGTACTTGCGTCCAATTACTTTTTAGGGTTTTGTAGGTTATTAAGCATATACGTATCACATGAACGTACGCATCATATGAAATAACATTTTTTTATTTCCTCATCCTTCCCTATATGAACAAAAAGTTGAAGGTCCTAAAAACAAAAGAAAAACCTCAAGTGTACTATGGTGGGGTCCCTGGTTCGATCCCCCAAGGTGTCACATTGTTTTTATCAGTAATAAAAACTAGGTAAATTAATTTTTTCCCTCAGAAATTTTAATCAGCCATTAAAAAAATAATATCATACATTTTTCCACAATTTTAGGACAAATCCTTATAGCTCGACCCTATGGATGGGACTTTTTTGGTATATTTCTTCCACTAATAATAAAAATAATGCAAAATTTATAAAAAAAATGTGTATATATTTTTAATCTACTATTCAGTAGCTTTTATTTGATACCCCACTCGAAAATTTACAAAATGTAAAATTTTTAGCTCACTACATTTGTGCAAAATGCGCTTATTAAATGTTTAATTTATTATTTTTCACCATATGTTTGAGTCAAAAAGTTGTGCCACTGTTTTAAATTTTGACTTTCTAGCTTAATCGGTACAGGAGGTATGAACCAAAGTGCAACAGATATATTACCTGACAGATATACCACCCTTGGCATAAGGGTTTCCAGGATGAACTGTGAAACCCTAAAAAGAAATAAACCTATTATAAAATTTAAAACTAATATAGTGTTAAAGTTGTTTTTTTAATTCTGGTGTGTTATGTTTTAACAAAGGCTTGGCTTCAGGGGTGGCCTTCCCTCCAAAGGCCTATGGCGCTATCCTCCCCCAAAGGCCTATGGCGCTATCCTCCCCCCAAAGGCCTATGACTCTATCCTCTTCCCCTCCAAATTCAGCTATAATCCCCTCCCCCACCTAATAAACTTCATTTTTACTGGTTCTCACAACAATAAATGTACTAACCTAGCATTCTATATTAATTTAGTAAATTCTAAATTACAATTTTGTATTTACATTTGTAAAACTTTAAATTATTCATTGCCTTTATTTTTGTGTAGGCCTATAGTACGAGGGTAAAAGTTTTTTTTTCTGTTTGCCATGCCTTACGCCTTACACTATCACTGTCATCATATTACAGCATTTTATTTTTCTAAAAATAATTACCTACCTTAAAAACTTTTCCTTAGGCTGCATTTATATTGGAGACTACTGGTTAATAACTTAACTTTTAAGGAAATCTATCACTCTCTCTAAATTATGTTACAAATTACTCAGAAATTATAAAGAAAAAAAATGTTATATTGTTTATCTATGTAAAAATTAGTTCCAGTTTCATTCATTTTTTAATATTATTGAGTAAGCTTTATGGCATTTAATTCTTCTAACTTCTATTAGGCTTTGAAAGATTTATACAATAAAATATGGTCCCTCAAAAAAATGTTTGACTCGATGGTGCTGTGAACGCCATTCACCCTCTCTGGGCATCCCTGCTTGGCTTCATGGTGTAATTTTAACCCGGGGAAACGCACGGCAAATGTACACAGCGATTGTAAGGAGGGGATTCTTTTGCTGTTATCCGAAGAACCAGTTGCTTTCGGTCATTGTGGGTATACTTCAATTCTGTACCCTTATTGTCCTGACCACTTTAAGTTTAATTTTTTTTTTACATAAATTTAAATGAAAGTTATATGTATGGTACAAAATAAATTAATAAGGTACCTTTATTGAAAAAATAATATAAAAATGTGTATTGAGACTGACTGGTTTTGTGCTTGCAAATTAAGAGACAAAAACAATATTTTTTATTTATGTTCATTTTTAGGGTTTTGTAGATACTTCTCAAAACCCTTATCAAAACCCTTACACCCCCGAGGGTGATGTGTCCGTCTGTCCGTCGCTCTTTGGTTCATAGGGCCCGAACCGTTCAAGCGAAAGTGCTGAAATTTGGAACCCTGGTGCAACTTTTTGACCCAACCAGAGGAAAAATATACAGAAGTCCATAATTAGATTTGCGCATGCGCAATTCAAAAAAATGTGGTAAACTCAAAAATTTACATTTTTTTTTAATATTTGAGTGGGGTATCAAATGAAAGCTGCTGAAGAGTAGAACACAAATATATATATGCTTTTTTAAATTTTGCATTCCTTATAGGGGAAAAAAATCAAAATATACCCAAAAAAAAAATGTCCCCCCCCCCAACCACTATAGATCGGCTGGTGCTAAAATTTCGAAATAATTCATGCTAATACCTTATATTAGGGCGATGATATTTCCGGGAGTTCATTCAAAGATTTTAAAAATTGTCAATTTTGTGCACAAAAATTTGGGGTGCGCCCAAAATTTTATTTTTCAAAAATTTTGAGTTGGGTATCAAATGAAAGCTGCTGAAGAGTAGGACACAAATATATATTTGCTTTTTTAAAGTTTGCATTCCTTATTGGTTTATTACTGATAAAAAACATTGTGACCCCCCGGGGAATCGAACCCGGACTCTTGAGATCGAAGACCAGAAATCATAATTACATAATGGGTATGCTTACTCATCTACAAAACCCTAAAAAGTACTTGGGGCAAGTACTTCCCTGTGATTTTTTTATTTATTTTACCTGTTGTGTAGGTAATTATAACAGATTACTTTTGGGGGTCCTCATATCTCTATTAGATTGCTTGCATCCAAGAGTTAAATATACAATCTATCGTCTGTAAAAGATTTACTCAGGTCCTCTTATTCAATTCAGTTTGACTCTACAAAAATAATTTGTTTTGGTGTAGTATTGACATATAGAGTAATTTTAGTTGAGGTATTTGTCATTTGAAACCAATTTGCATGTCACAAATCAAAGCATTAGTCAATTCAAGTATCTGCTCTTATAAATGCCTTTAAAAAAAAAAAAATTAATCAATATTACAGATATAAGATGTTTTGTCTTAAAATCCTCTTGTCTTTGAGAATTTTGCATTAATTAGGTTGCTGTGAATTTTAAGTGAAGTGTGATTTTCCTCACTAGTAGGATGTCTATTATTTACTACATTAATATTGTTATTAACTTATCAAATGAGCCATTAATTTAAAATAATTAAATTATATTTCCTATGTAAATGATGTGAATTTATAGTTTATGAAAAACAAGAAAAAACATTGGTATTTTTCCATTATCAGGGGTCACTTTCTTTTTCAAATAAGAACAACCTTAATAAATAAATAAATAATAAATAAAATCAACATATAACTAAACGTAAAAAATAAAATAAATTAAAACAGGGATCTTCAAAAGCGATATATTATTAATATTTTATAATTATTTTGATTATAATAAATTAACATTAATTAACAGCCTAATTCATAGATCAAGGTTCAGCCAGAAACACAGATTAATGCCAAGTATAATAAGTAAAAACCTTTGACTATTTTGTTAATGCTAAAGTACCAATACATTTTATTCCCTAAGGTTTTATGTGTAAATTAAGATATATGTATACTATTACTAGAATTACCCCTTCTAGGCATGTCAAACAATGTTAATTCACAGAATACCCCCAGAGTTGTGCCGCCATGGGCAATGCCACTTCTGGTGGCCTCATTTTATTTCCTGGCCACCAAACACACAAATGCAGTTTATCAGTTTTATAAATGGAGGTTTTAAAAGTAGTTATTGCTGTGCTTGTGAAAAGATGTTATTGGGTCCACCCACTACTACTACAGAAATATTTTGTCGGTCTTCTCAAATGAAGAAACATTTTTTAACTTCACAAGGATATCAATAAACTATTTTGATCCACTTTGATCAAAAGATTTTTTTTGTCTATATTACCAATTTTTCCTTTAGATCTTTCAATTTGAGTACTCTTCTGCTTTCAAGATTCACAGCGCAGGTTTCAAATTAGTTTCTGAAATGAATTGCTCAGTGTCAAAGGAAGAAGCTCTTGGTTCCTTTTCCATTTTACCAAGCACAAGAATCTGGCTTGGTGGTAATGTTGATGACTCAATTATCCAAAACCTATATTATTCAGTAGTATTAAATCATTAAGATATAATCTTATTAACTGACAAACTACTGGGAGAAAGCCAAGTAATGACGGTTTGAATTAGGGTCTTAAAAAAAGTCGTTAGAGTCGTAATCGTTGTCTGGTATTATAGTTTTGATAGAATAAATAACTTTATTATAGTGAAGTGGGGGTTCTTTGTAGGTAAATGGGAGGAGTCCCTCAGTGTTATAACAAACATTGAAGATGTGTTAAGCACAATATTGGCTAATATTGAAGATCAAATCCCAAATTACACGTTTATGCTTAATGGTGCCCCGTCCCATTGCTCCTTACAAACAATTCAATAATTGCCAGAGAATTGTCCAGACTTTATTCAACTTGACGAGTGGCCGCCCAGCAGTCCAGACTTAAATCCAATCGATTACTCCGTCTAGGATTGGTTGAAACAAAGAATGTTTGTGGGAGGTAGAGTAAAGGGACTTGATGAACTTCAAAAGAAGATTCTTTGTACCTGGGATGATATGCGTCAATCAAATTTAGCTGGGGCCATATCATGTCCCACTGAAAAAGGAGAGTGCAGAAAGAGTGAAGAGGTTTTTTTTTCTCCCACCCTGTTTATGAGAAAGCTTTGTTTGTTGAGTTTGTCACACTGATTTTTACTCTAGTTTACTCAATTTATATGGCGATTTGTAGGGAGGGTTTTTTGGATTAATATAAATCTTTGCCAATTTTTTAAAAAATGTTTGACTGCTCTTATTCTGTTTTCTTCCTAATACATGTACAATGCACATTTATATTTATCTATATCACACCTGTACTCTGTTTGCTCTATATTTAAAAACTCAAAACGTTTCTTCGAGACTTGTTCTTACAAGCATAGTTGTTAATGAATAGGATACATCTTCTAGTTAATTAGTAATTTTAGGGGGAAAAAAGTTTGGTTTTTTTGTACTCCCCTTAATGCATGATCTGTTTTGGATTGTATACACTGTTTTTTTTTTTTATTTAATTGATTTGACACTTTTCTTTTATTTGCATGATTTGCTTTCACATATTACTTTCTTTTTTTCTCTCTTTTTTATAGTTTTATAACTCTTTCTCTTTTTATTGAACCTAATATTAATTTTTCATAGCATGGATTTGCTTATACTATTTTACTTTATTTTATTTAAAATCAGGAAAAAACTTCCCTTTTTTATTTAAAAGGTATTTTAAATGGTTGATGAAATTATTTTTTTGGCTTACATGCTTTTAGCGCCAAACCAATTTTTTAAACATATAAAAAATAAAACTAATATTGCTTTATTGAGACAAAAATAACTACTTAACGATTCTTTAAATATAGTAATAATAATAATGCACTATATTATGATGAAGGAAACTAATCAATATATTGAATATCTGTAGAATACCAGGTTATTAAATGTTTGTTTTAAAATATTACGTTTGATATTAATCAACTGCTTTGTGATGCACAATTGCGCGGTTCGCATTAGGTCTGTTAAGTTTATTTATTTTTTATTTTAAAAATAACAATTGAAAAAATGTTGGTTACTTTTTACTAGGCAGCAAAATGGGCTAAAGAATATTTTGACTGTATGTTTTCCTTTAACTTCATTCATATCCACAAAGTATGAAGTACTGAGAACTCTACTTCAACAAGGACCATTATATATATATTGCTGTTTGGTATGCTCTTATTTATTCAGACCTTTTGTAGTTCATAAAAAACGAAATCAAGTATATACTTGTTGCTAAAAACTGTTCACTCAAAAATAATGTTTCTTTTTGTTTTATGGTAGGACATTTATTATTGATAGCATATAATTTTTTTGTTCATGCTTACAATAAGTTTTAAAAAAAGTTTATAAAATGAATTTTACTTGAATATTTAGTGAGTACCTCAATGTTTTAATTATGTTAGTTAATATGTGAAAAAAGAATACACCAGAGTAAGCAAAATTTACGTGGGCCTCATTAGAGGAAAATTTAAGCATATTTATATTATAAAAGTTTCTCAATTGAGAATATTATTTTAGGTATGTTATTTATTTTTTATTTTTTTATTATCTTCCTCTCTTCCATACTATACATTTTATTTTTGTATTTTGCTTCTTGCCTTTTATGTATAATTTATATTTATATATTTTGTACCTCTATATTTATTTCTTATGCTATAATTCATCAACCATATGAAATACCAGGATATATATATTTATTATTATAATTTTTTTTTTTTTTTTTTAGCATTAAATCCAGTTTCCATTCATGCACTCATAAACCTTGTACATTTTCAGACTGTTGCAGGACTACCTTATGGCCTATTCTTAAAATAAAACATATATTATACCATTCTATTAAACTATAAATTCAAAACAAAACAAACAATTTACAAAAGTATAAAGTGATTTTATTCAGCAGGTTTCTACATCTTCTATCTGGTATTTAGGTTAAATAGCAGAACTCTCTTGTAGACTTTGGTTAAATGGGATTTATATTTAAGTACTAAATTTATTTATACTATTTCTTCTCATGAATGTATTTTCCAAATTTCTTATTTTTTAATTAAATAATATTTTATTCATTTTTTTATGATCTTTATTTTTAATATGGTATATCAACAGAGCAGATTTTCTTGAAAGAAATCGACTAAATATTTTGTTATATAGTTGACAGCCTATTTTCTATGTTTTTATTTGTGACATGATATTGATGTATTATTTCTTTTAGCTAATAATCTTTGATCCAAAAAAAATGGTTTATTTATATAATGTGATGTATAGTATTATATATTTCATAAATAATAAAAAGGTAAAATTTCAGCATCCAGCCTACTCTTTGAATTACAAAACTTGTTAACTTAAGCGTTTATTTAATAAATATAACTCCTATTTCTGACTATAAATTTGTGTAACATAATATCTGAAGCTTATAGTTTTTGGTCAGTGTCATTATAAGTCTTCCTGCAATAACCATTCCCAAATGAGTGCTCATATGCAATATGAAACGTAAAGTCAATAAATATATCCTGTTCTTATTATTACACTATACCAGGAGTTTTAACACTTGTCCTTTGATGGTGTGGACGCCAATGGAGACTGAACTACTAGTCTAATTCCAATGAACTTGGGAATATTAGAAGAATAATTATATCCTGAGTTGAAAACAAAAATTGTTAAATTCGGGTTGCTGTCGTTATACTAGCACTTAGTATAGCAGTACATCCTATGACTTTTTATGGTGAGAGTATTCTGGGATTCGTGATTACAGTTTTCCTTTTTATTTTTATTATATTTTATTTTTTGGATCAAAGATAAAATTTGTCCTTAAATATGTTTACATCTCTTAGTTATTAGTTTTGAAATAATGTTTTGTTTTTAACTACCCTTGAGTATACTTTTATAATTTATTTTGTTAATTTTACTTTTTTCAAAGCAATTATTATTGACCTAAAAGCATAAGAGTTTTTGCCTCAACATTTTCTGGTCAACAGTGTTTCACATTTGATTTTGTAATAGTATATTTACTATTTTTATTTGCAAAATTAAATGTACACTGTTTTACATTTCATTGGTACTTTTTTTCGTTTTCATTGTTCGTGTTTTATCCTATATTGTAATTTTGTTGTATGTGATATCAGATGTGTACGATATGAGGAAAGACAAGCCGAGTGTATTGGTGACGTCACCAGGTTCCCCTGACGTCCATAGGCAGCACAATCCCAGAATAAGAGGAGTCAGGATAGCTGCAGTCACTTCCAATGTAGGCGGTCGAATACAGGTCTGCTTTTAATTTTAATTAGCACATAATTTATATTCAGAACTAAGTTGTGATTTTGCACTAGATGACTCCATATCAAATGGAGCTTACTATTGTAGCTCAAATCTTCTAATACAGAAGAGCATTGATTAACTAAAATAATGTGTGCAGGGCGGTTGGATAATTAAACCTTCAGATAACTGACATTCTGGTAATCGAAGCTCTACTGTACAAAATTTGGTGAAATAATAAACGATCTCTTATCTTCTATACTTATATCAACCCTTCTCACAAAAAATGTTTTCTATGCTGTCCACTGGCTTTTGCAACAGTTTTTTTAAACGAGTCTTGTGAGTAAGAAAGAGATGGTTAGAGTAAACCATACAAGTAGTTAGAGTTAAAGATATCCTCCCCTTTTTTTTGGAATGAAAAAGAGACTCGAGCCCTACACTTTCTTTCTCTCTACTGCTACACAGCGATGTTTTAATCCATAAGCTCAATTTAATACTCCTGTGTCACTGATAAAGGGGAGAGCATAGCCCCCAACCCATGAAATGCAGCGGTTGTGCAGTGTCTGCCTTTTTGGCATTGACAAGTTAATCAGATAGAGGACAGAGCCCATTTATTGAAGCAGGGTTTAAAAGTTGAAGAAATCTAAATTTAAAATTTTAGCAAGAAATATAAAATAATTTGAAAGAAGGGAATTTGTTCTACTTTATTAAATGGTTTATGGATAAACATAGAAATTTGAAGTTATAATTAAACATTTTTTACTTATAGGTTAAACTGTGGTTCGATGCAGCCGCACTGCAGCTGGAAGTTGTACTGGTTTGTGCTGCCGGTTTAATGCCTCGAAGTAATGGACAGCCTAGGAATCCCTACGCTAAGCTTTTCCTCTTACCTGACAGGAGGTAATAATTCTTTATAGAATATTAAATTTGAAGGTTGTAATGAAATCCATAGGCTTTCATGTTAAGATTTGTGATGAGATTCTTCCCGTAATTAAAGTGAAATGTTGCATTTCATAGCCTTTGATACACTGCCTTCACTGGGAACCAGATTGAACATTTGTCCCTGAAGCATAATACAAAGTTTGGTTTTAAACTCACTCTTGTTTCAAAACAGTTTCAAAACATAACAATAAATAATATACTACAGTCCCTTAAAAGGGCTACCTGGCAGGCTTTGGCCCCTTATGGCTATTGCTCTAGCATTTATATTATTATTATTCATAAAAATATTTAAACTTTTTAAATTTAAACAAACATTCTTATGAAAATGCTAAATATAAATTAGCCTGACTATTGATACATTATTTTATATTTGCCCTAAAGCTTTTCAACTCTTCTACCTTTGTTAGAGTTAATAACACACATGAGTGTTTAACTCAGAGACAGAACTGATAGATTAAAGATATAAACAAAAAACTAAGTGAACAATAACTGTGGTATTTTTTACTATTTAAAAAAAAGTATTACAAGGGTCCTAAATCTAGGGGTGAATTTATGGAAAGCCGCAATTAAATTGGAAACTTTCTCAGCCATTGTTGTTAAATAAACTTCTAAAACAACGGAAGGATATCGGGATTGTTTATTTAAAAATGAGAACCAAATTCGCAAAATAAAACGGAGAGGACTCAGAAGACGGTGTTGAGCGCACCCTAAAAGAATGGTTTCTGAGAAAATAATAAGGAGAATTAAATAATTCCTTAATTCTCCTTACCTAAGTAAGGAGAATTAAGGAAAGAAATGTAAAATATGTTTAGTGTCATTTCAATTATTTTTTTATTTTCTAATGTGTAAACAGCATGTGTTTCATGTGTACGTAGTAAACAGTTTTTTCCTATTTTTATTTTTTTCCCACATCCCCTTCAGAGGCTATGGCTATTAGCGGGAATATCGGAATTTTCCAGTGTTATCTATTTATATTTATATTTTGATCCAATAAAAACACAGTGAAATCATAAAAAATAAGATTTTGCTTATTGTTATCAGTCGGTTAATGTGATCACTAGGCCTTGGTCCCAAAGTGATCACATTAAGCGGCGACTACTGTATATTGTAAAAGATATGATGCATATACATTAACACCAGGATGATTTTCTTGGATTAGAAAAATGTTTATAGTGTCCAATCATTTAATCTATTTTTTTTTAATCACAATTTTGTCTTATATCACAAAATGTTTATAATATATCTTATTTTAAAAAATACATTAGATATGTATTAATATATAATGTATATAGCTTCCGAGTTTACCGAATGTAAAAGAAGCTATGTGATCGTTTGGAAGAACAAAAATATTTTTTTAATTATAATTGTTTAGTAATTTAAATTTTTTTTTTAAAATTGCTGGTTTAGCGAAAAGTCGAAGAGACGTACAAAGACTCTAGGGAACACCAATGATCCCAAGTGGAATCAACATTTTGTATATACGTCAGTTAGAAGAGCAGAACTTAAGTCTAGGCATATAGAAATTACAGTATGGGACTACGTTCGATATGGTGCTAACGACTTCCTAGGTGAAGTAAGTAACACCTTATCATTTTTATAGATTATTATTTTTATATTTTTTCTAATTTTAATTAAGCATTTTCATCTTATATTATTTATAAATATTATAATATTATCTGCTTATTGTTTAATTTTTAATTTTTTTTATGTTTGTTTAGGTCATTATCGAACTTGGTGTAGCCCTTCTGGACAATGAGCCAGAATGGTACCACCTCTGTCCCCACGATGAAACTTACCTGCCATTGGTGAGTTATAATTATTATTATTATTATTATTATTATTGTAATGATAATTAATTTAAATGGTCCAGTAAATTATTTGATTTGAGTCTAAAAATTACATGTCTAGCCATGTGACTCGGACGGCCTAGAGGCAACCTTTCCCCACTCTTCGACTTTATCACTAAGGATTCTCCTTACAAGTGGCATTAAATAGGGGAAAATGCAGCACATTTTTATTTTATGATAATATTTAGGAGTTAATCAATATATTTATTAATTCGTTGTATTGTTTGAAACCGTAATGTAATTTATGTATATAAAGAATCTCTCCTCCTTCATTAATGTCTGAGTTAATTTACAAATGTTCTTAATTTTTTTTATCCTAATAACCATTAATTTAATCTCAATATTTTATTCACATTTTCTTTGTTTTGTCAAATATTACAATTCATGAATTAAAAAGTTGTTTTTTGAATGTGCTAAAGTAAATTTTTAAACAACAAAAAAATCTTTTTATATTAATTTAGAAAAGTTAAAATAGTAGCTGCTTCAAGTGTGTTAAATTATTAATAATTAACTAAAATTTGTTTTAGAAATATTCTTGTTTTCCCAGTAGTAATTTATCAATAAGAAACAATTTTTTTTTATCAATAGAAGTTATTATATTGATAAATTTTTCAGTAGCATTTAATTAAGTTTCATAAAACATGTGTTATTGATGTTGTAATTATGCTCATAGAAAGAAATATTATAATTAGTAACATTATTTAGTTGCTTCTTGTTATGTATTATATATGTTTGCATAATATAACAACAAACTATTGTTGTTATATTATGTATGTTTGTTGCGGTTTTTAATATAAATTGTTGGTGTTCTTATTACAGGGAGGCGGTGAAGTGGAAGACTACGACGTGACACCTACGGAACACCTGTCACCAAGTACCACATCTCGCCTTTCCGACTCTGACCCAAGTGACCTTGATGACTCTAGGGAGAGAAGGGTAGCCGACGGTGCCTCTATTTCTTCCGTAGGATCCTCCAATAGGTGTGTTCCTTCTACACATTGATTTACTTACGCATAATGTAATCTCTAAGTAGATTATTGAGAATTAGTAATTATTACTTAAATAGGTTAACATTTTTCCTTCATAGGATTGCTCTAGTTTGAATTTGTTACAACTTTGTGCATGCTATATCCTTTATTTCACAGAAAGTCAACCTTCCCCCCCCCCCTCCCCTCATTACTATGAAGGGCTGTGGTCTGATCTCCATCACTCTGTGTGTTTTAGTCTTTTAATTATTTGTATTCTTTCATCAACAAATTTAAGTTCAAAGTTGATTTTTCTTTTTTTTAAAGATTAATTTTTAAACGAAGAATAAGCCCATAGAAAACTTTGTGATCATGGACATAAATACATGATCCCTTTGTTTTATATTTTTTCCTAATTAAAAAAAATTAAATTAAATTAATTTTATGTAAAATGATGAGCATTGATAAATTTTTTTTCTAATGTTTCATCAATAAACACAGTCTTATTTATATTTTTTATATTTTTACTTCTTCCTGTGGTTGCTTATTATTATTAACTGTTGGTTAATGTTATCAATTTGTCTTGGTCCCAAAGTGGTCACATTAAGTGGCATGCACAGTACTTGTAATACCATTAGGCTCGTTAAAAACAGTTGAATTAATCATCGTACCACAATTACATTTATTTATTTAATGTTGCATTTGCATGTATTTAATTTTTTGTTACTCCTAATTCAATTTTTTACTTATTATAATTTCAATTTTAAAACCTTAACACGTTCTTGACAGACCAACATTTGCTTGGTACCATGCAGTGCCGAGGGAATGAACCAAAAAATCAACTTTAAATAAAGAAAAATGCAAGGAAAGAGGGGAAAGTATGTACAGAACAATTCAGATGCACTCTACAGGGCTAACTGGTTAAATAGTATCTGAACCTTGGATCTCAATATTAGAATATAGGTAGAAGTCTAGTTAGGAGAGCACGTTCCCAGAACATGGTCAGCCCCACTGACCTGACCAGCTACATGTTCCCGGAATGTGGTCTGTCGTCAACGTGTTAAGGAATGAAAATACATATAAAACATGCTATTGTGGATTTGTTTTTATACTGTACTCAAGTTTTTTTAAATTTTTGTTCTGTTCTTTTATCTCTGTCATAGTCCGCCCCCTGACATTGAAATGTCAGAAAAAAGAAAATCTAGAAGGGATATGTCACCACAGCGAAAAGCGTTTGTTGTACATCCGAGAGATTCCCTTATAGACCCTTACAGGAAGGTTAGTTGGATAATGTAATATAACCAAGTATATGAATTTTATAAAATTAAAATATTTTGTTGTCACTTCAAAAAAAAATTGTGTTAAAGTAAAAATTTAAATATTATAATTAAATTTGTAATTGTTCTCTGATAAAAGACTGCTTAAAAATGTTCATTAAGGTTATGAGGTTGTGGTCCTCGATTGATGACAATTTAAGTCTTGGCAATCCCAATAACTTCCTTCCTCTAAAGTGGCTGTTGTAAAGAGATAGAACTCTCTAATTCTTTATTATTTTACTTAAGTTACATTTGACACATTTAATATTAACATTTTATTTTTATTTTTAGAGTGGAGTACGAAGTCATTCAGCCGCCCCAACAGATTCTCCGAGCCTTCATCATAGATCAAGGTCAAAAAGTCCCCACAGGAGCCTCTCCCCTCCTGACTATAGGTAAATTTAAATTCGTTTTGAGCTTAAATTAAAACATAAAAATTTAGAAGTTAAATTGATCCTTATTGGATGGAATAGATATTTCTAGAATTTTTAGTTTTAACTTTTTATTTATTAGTAGTTAATTATTTAACAATTTTGTTTGAATTTGTAGGGTTCAAAGCAGCAGCGTCCATTTACCTAGTTCATATATTCCAAGGTTAGCATCGAGGTCAGCGACGGCAACCCCTATTACATCGCCTAAGAAAAGGCAACTTCCTCAAATCCCTCCAACCATGCACCAGGCTCTTCGTGACAGGGCAACTCATGTTAGTCATTAAATTTCAAAAATTTCATTTTTATTTTAAAAATACTGATTTTGAAGATAAATTGCTCACATTCACTTACACTCTTACATTTTTATATTTCTAGGATCTGGAGGAGAGGGCACATACCATTAAACACCGAATGAGGCACGTCCCACATACCCCAGCTCACCGAACAACCACAGGTTACACGAGTCTCAAGTTTCACTTGTTTCTAGTAAAATCTAAGAGTGGCATCTGGCATCCCCTAGCAGAACTTTAAAAATTAATTTTACCTTGGAGTATTTAATTGCTAATGATTTGATTAACTTTAACTTAAATAAATAATAAACATGAGAAAATTATTTAACAGTTCTTATATTATTTGTTTTTTTAAATTATAGTCACTATTAGTTATTATTGTGCATGGTAATATTATTTTTATATTAATAATTATTTCTAGATTGTATCTTAAATATATTTGGACAAAACAGTAGGGAGGTTGAGAAATAATGGCTCCTAGCTACTAAACGCTTGGAGGATTGAAGTTTGACAAATAAAAGCAAGGAGATTTTGTTTTCAAATCCTTTGAAATATTTATAATAAGTCTGTATACTACTCTGATTCGACTTAAAACTTCTGAAAAACCGATCTAAGGTGGAACATTTAAGTCACAAACAGCTGAAAAGATATTAGGAATACTCTAGTGGACAATTAAATATCATACTTATCTTTAAAAAAATGCCATGACTAATTCTGAAGCATTGCTATTCTGCAACTATTAAAAGCCTGGTCTTTTATCCTCATTAAATCACAAAAGGGGTAATATCATGGTTTTATTGCTGAGTAAATAAATAAACACACAGCTAAGGACTCAGTTTAGTGTCTGACCACAAAAATAAATGGTTAAGAATGAAAACTATTTCTCCCAAATAAATAAGTAATTTGTGCATTTTTTGATGGTGTCATTATAATATTTGTTTTTTTTTTCTACTATAGCGTGGAGTAGTAGAGGTGGTGGAGGTATGACAGAAGACATGGGAGGAGTATACATGGACCAGCTCAGGCCAAGATCCCCTACTGAAAGAGAAACTATGGATCCCTGTGATTCAGACATGGAGAGTGTCGCAAGTATCACTTCAAGTGCATTCTCTACCCAAAGTGAACGACCTAGGACTTCCAGAAATTATGGGTAAGTTATTTTGTTTCATAGATTTTACTTAAATGAAAAACTTAAATTAAGTTGTGGTTATTCAGTTTCCTAGTGTAAAGAGTTTATGTAGCGTGTCTGGGGCATCATCTATAGAAATGAAAAGAACTGACACATTTAATTAAATATTTTCTCTAAATCGATCAAAAATGCACCAATTATGGATAATTCTTCATTTTATAAGTTTTCTCTTAATACATTTTCCATCTTCAGTCCTCTATTTTGAGATACAGCTGTGCACCAGTCGATATATTTATCTGTCGTAGATTAACTGGGCTTGGATGTAGCGTATCTGGTTTTTTGAGAGAGTATGAAATAAAAAAAATACGTGTGGTGTCGTGGGACACCCGGTAGGAACGAAGTTCCTTACATTTTTCATTTAATATAAATGATAAAATCACATAAAATGCTAAGACGTATAAAATGTTAACAATGATTTATTTTCGATATTTATAAAACCAAGTGACATATAATTTGACGTATAACAAAAATAAACAAAACAAGTAACAGGGTTCCATAATAACATTTTTTCCCGTCTTTTTGAAGCTTACGTTTACGCGAGCGTTGCGCGTGAACGCTTGGACGGATAACGTTTTCCAACGTACTCAGCCTGGGCATTGGTAAAATGAACATGTGTACCAAATTTCAACTAACTCGGTGATCTTTTACTCAAGTTATCGTCATCGGTAGATATTTCGTGACGGATTTCGCGTGACTGTGATTTCATGACGGTTATTTTGTGACGGTGATTTTGGTCGTTTTTTTTTTTTTTCGGATTCACTCCCAGGCTCCGAACGTGCCATAAGGAACTTCGTTCCAAAAGTATCCATAAATAATGCAATTTTTATCAATATACAGGAAACACTTTAATATATGCATTATATTTGTCAGTTTTTCCATTTCTACAAGTAATGCCCCAGATACACTACATTAACCACACTGACATATTTGTCTCTTCAAAGCGTGAATCCTGAAGAGGTAGTAGTAGTAAGAGGATGGTCGAGGCCTAGCCTAGCAAGACCAAATTTGGATCCTTTTTCCCAAACCCAGATGTTCCTACACCGATGAAACATTCATCACCTCTCTTTCAAACGTTTTTGTTTGATTTTTGAAGGAGAGGATGTCTTACCACTTCAGTGTGTCAAGTTCCTCTACTCCAATTCCTCCCTTCCCTAAGAGCTCCTAAAGAGCTGATTCCTTCTATCTGTAGTAATATGATGTGTTGTCAAGGAGGCAAAAAAAGATGCAAGACAATGAATACAATATGATGCTCAGATTCCAAGAAGCTCTTACAGAAAATGTATTTCTATATTCAAAATTTTATTTCAACCTAACTTTTAGAATAAAATAATCATTTGTTCTTTACAAAATCATTGAATCTGCCATTTGACTTTAATGACGCTATCATTAGGATGAAACTAGATCTTTTTTGGTGGAGCTCATAAACCTTGACCTATAATTAATCTCTACATGGTTGTTAATTGTATTATTTTTATTAAATAAATATGATGGATTGTTTAGTGATTACCCTCAATCAACGCATCAGCACAATATAGAAAGAGATTCCAGTAAGAGGCCACCATTCTCAAGGAGTCTATCCAACGCAGATGTACCTGCTGAACAACATACTGGTGGTTAGTATTTGTATTTATCTACTTTTCCATTACTTTAGAAAGTGCCCGTATACAATATTCCTCTACTAAAAAAATAAAAAAATAAATAAAAATGTGTGGTGTCATGGGACACCTGGTAAGAACGAAGTTACTTACGTTTTTCATTAAATATAAATTATAAAATCACACTGCTAAGTATGCGATGCTAACTACAGACATGGCAGAGTTAGAAAAGAGACAAAATTAAAAAAAAATTAAATGGATGCCTTTTTTTCTATCATTGAAGCGAGCATCTTGCAATATACAGGGTGACTGGCGATAAAGTTTGGAAAAGATATAGGGCGATAGTACACCTCATACGGAACAAAAATCACCATATATACCATAGGTCAATTCTTGACCGTTCTCCCACTAGGTCAATATTACCGAATTTTCGTGGGGTGTCGTCCTTGCCTCATAAATCAAATTGTTGCTCCTAAAATATGAATGCTAGAATAATGATATTATTATCGTTGGAAAGCTTAGAAAATTCCCTAAAAGAAAAGTTATCTTTATTCCTTTAATTCAGATTAGCATTTGCTAAGTACTCATTTTTATCGAAATTATTAAAAACATTTTATTTATTTTATTTTTTTGGTGGTGGCAAAACTTACTAACCAGTGTAGGTGCAAAAAGTACACTTTCTGGAAAACTTCCTCATTTACTTACCTTTCAAAAAGTATTCATGACTTTACCCATTTATTTGGCCATATTTTGAGTAATAACCGATGGAAGTTAGAAAAATGATTGTAAATTCCAGAAAAATACGTACCATACAGCAATCTAAGGGGGATCTAAAAGTCCGGAAACGGCTATACCTCCGGTTATAATTGAGATATTAAGTTCCGGTTTGCGGGTATCTTTATCATTTATAAAAAACTACTTTTTTGTCGGGTAATAATTTTTACCGCCATATTGGATGCCGCCATATTGGATTCAACTTTTAAATTTTAAATTGGGACACCCATAAAATGATACATTTTTGGAAAGGGCTTAAAAAAAGAAATTATTTGCCGCAAACTTGAGCTTTCTATCTTCTACCGTTCCAAAATGGCGGTCACTCAAAGTTTAAAATTTTTTTAAACTTCGTATTTTTCTGGAATTTACAATCATTTTTCTAACTTCCATCGGTTATTACTCAAAATATGGCCAAATAAATGGGTAAAGTTATGAATACTTTTTGAAAGGTAAGTAAATGAGGAAGTTTTCCAGAAAGTGTACTTTTTGCACCTACACTGGTTAGTAAGTTTTGCCACCACCAAAAAAATAAAATAAATAAAAAATTCTCAATAATTTCGATAAAAATGAGTACTAAGCAAATGCTAATCTGAATGAAAGGAATGAAGATTACTTTTCTTTTAGGAAATTTTCTAAGCTTTCCAACGATAATAATATCATTATTCTAGCATTCATATTTTAGGAGCAACAATTTGATTTATGAGGCAAGAACGTCACCCCACGAAAATTCGGTAATATTGACCTAGTGGGAGAACGGTCAATAATTGACCTATGGTATATATGGTGATTTTTGTTCCGTATGATGTGTACTATCGCCCTAAATCTTTTCCAAACTTTATCGCCAGTCACCCTGTATATGCATTAAATGTTAAGAAAATAGTTAATCATGATGAGTTGATAGTTAAAGAGAATAATTGCAGTACAGAGCCGAGTAGTGAGGGAACAGGACAATTCTCTAACCCTCTCGCCTACTCCATTTGTAATAGTATAAAATAAATCACTTTATCGATACAAAATTTTCTGCTTGTATCAGGTTGAAATTTTACGAGCCTGTTTCAATTGTACTTTAGACGGTGTGTATGAACTTTTATTAAAATTAAGTGCAATTAACTAAATCAGACCTAGAAATTTGCACAGTCAATTTTGTTATTTATGTATTCTTAGAAGACAAATAGTGTCAGATCCAGAACAAGTGAAATCCTGAAGGGTAACCTTTCTATATTATTAAAACAGTTTTGTAAACGATTTGCCTCTTGTTATCCAGAGGGCAAATCTGCTCTCATTGGCTCCCCACCCATTTGCTAGTTTTCCCCTTGCTGTCAACTCACTAACTCTCGTTTGGGACTTACTCTAGTATAAAACGTAGGTTTCAGACGAGAGTTTGGGAGTTCGCCCATCATTCGTCTACACACATCCTCCCCCCTCCCCTCCAACTTTGTATTAGGAAAGGCCTGTATTCTCGGGTGTGCAATTACTGTCTTGGTTTTTGTGGGAAGTATGAAATAAATTGGAGATGCTTATGTTTTATCGAACTATGTATTCCAATATCTATTGTCAAATTATGGGTTATTAGCATAGTAATTTTTTTTATTCAGCCTAAATAATGTGTTTATTTGGTTTTAGATGGTAGTCTGAGCGACACAGCGCTTGGACGCCAACTGGTGAGCAGTTCAAGGAGGAAAGCCGCCTCAGGTAATAATGGAGGTATCGCTACTACATCCAAATCTACTTCTGGCATGGGTAAAAAGAGTAGTTCTACATCACAACTCTCAGCTACCGGTATGCATCTCATAATTCTCTAACCAATTATTTAACAAGAACAAAATTAACAAAAAAAAATATATATATGACAAAAGAAATTCTTTTTTTATATGGAAACAAAACTATTAAAATGCTTTTGCTTCTTGTTTTATGTTGCTGCGGTTTTTTGAATCAAAAATAAAAGATAATTTTTGGGGATATCTAATGATTAATAATAAAATTAATATTCCCCCTTTTGAGCCGCCATTCCTCGGGAAAAATCGGTATCAATGTAGGCTTCTATGTTGAGAGATGTGGTCAAGAAAATTCTCCTTATTATTTTTTTCTCTTTCATTCTTCTCTGTCTCTCTTGTTTATTATTTTATCTATTATTATTTAATTAACGTTTCATTCATTTTATTTATTTATTTTTTTTTTTATAGTAAATATATGTCTGAATAAACTTTCATTTTTATTTTTACTTTTTACTTTTTTTTAAATTTAATTTTAATTTGGACTTATTAAACTTTAAAACATTTCTTTTTCTTTTTCCTTTAATATATATTTATGTTTATTTGATTGTTTTTAAGAATTTTTCTTTATAACTAATTTGATTCATTTTTTTTCAAGCTTATTTTTGCTATTAATAGTATTTAAGTTGAAAAAAATTGAATTATTGAACATTTATGTATGAACAAATCAAAAAGAAACAAAATGTTTGACTGTTGTTTGGTAAGGTCGAAAACGTAGGTTAGGGTTTGGTACGAAAGGCAAGTCTTCATTCACCGTTCACCGGAGTGAGGAAGTTTTACCTGAAGACATCAGGCACCTTGTCAAGCAGGGATCTTCAGTTTCAAGTGACGGAGAGGGATCCCAAGATGGAGACAGGTCATTTCTCCTCACTCCTTATTAGTCGATTATTTCCCTTTTATTGCTTATTTCCTTAATCCTTTCATTGCAGAGAAGTATGAGGTCTTCAGTTAAAAAATAAATTAATTATAAATTAAATAAGAATAAATTAACTGAGTTGTTAATTATGTTTTGTTGGAGAGATTAAAAAATTAAATGAAAAAATAAATAAATAACAAAACAAATTATTATTATTATTTATTTTATTTATTTACTTTTTTTTTTTTATTCTCGATTGACAAGGGTTCTGAACTTACAAAAGAAAAAAATCCCAAGATGTCCATGAACTTAAATTTAAATATAATAGAAATTTTGTCTAAGTGCTTGAAATCAAAATGTATTTGTTAGTTTTATTAGACACTTGTAGATGTGTGTTTCAAAAGTAAAAAAAAAAAAAAAAAACATGAGAGTTTTTATTTTTTTAATGGGGAGTTGAGTAGGCTGTAAATTTAAGATTTTTAGTTGATGCAAGCTTCCCTTATTGAACAAAATATGTATTGTGTCTGTCTGTTTGTCTGTGACTAGCTATGACTAACTATGGCATTCATCGTGATTTACTGTTGTCTTAATATTGAATATTTATTACATTTCACTCGCTTTAGTGTTAAAGACGTGTCCAGTATATTTTGATGTTTCAGTCAAGTTGTTCTTGATTTTTGTGAAACCTCTGCTAGAGTAATGAAACTTGGGCTCCCATTTACTTTTTGCTTCCGAGCTTACCGGAAGCTATGTGATAGTAATGAAGAAGAAACATTTTTTAAGTCTCTGATTTCAAAAATTCCAAAACAGAAATTTGTTCAGACACTAATTGGCCAACTATTTTTTATTAATGGTGCAAAATTTAAGTTACTTCAAATGTTTTACACACTTTCAAAATACATGTGTGTAAAAAAAAAAATCATTTATTCTACTCGATTCCTTTTATTATATATTATATTTTCTCTATTTAATAAAGTAATGGAATTTAATCAGTTAACTTTTCCAGTAATTATAAATAAGGATGAGGCCAGTTCATGCCAACTTTACATTCCTTTAGATTAGTTTTTTGACTTTCTAACTAAATAAAATTACAAGTTTTATTTTACCTATTTATTATTATTTTTTATTTTTTTAAGAAGTGAGTACAGAACAATTGTTGGGTTGAGAATCGTTATATTCATTTGTTATTATTTGTTTCCTCAAAATGTTGCTTTTCTATGATTATTTTTTTTATTCCATATAAAATCATATCATCTATCTCTCGCTACTAAAATATATATCTCAGTAAAATCTCCCTAGTTTTCATTCTGAAGTAGTTGCGAATAAAGTGTGATAACAAATAAAAATTAGCTGAAGGATCTTAACTTCTTATTCCACTCTTTACTGTGCCTTTACCTTGGATTTATTATGTGTTATTCGATTTTGGTAATTTATTTTTAAAAAAAACAAAAAACAAAAAATAAAATCAAAAGCATTATAATCTTAATTTTTTATTTATACTACTTATTCAAAATGAGTGAGAACGATTTAAATAAAGACCTGTTTTTAGTAAATTGTCAAGGTTTGCATGATATTTAATTAAAGTTATGATTTGTACCTTTTTACTTTTACAAATAAAGAGAAAGTATTGATTCACACGTTTTAAGGTCCCCTGAGTTCAAAAAAGTGTTTTTGTTAAAAATGCTGTGCAGACGCCTGAAGCCTAAACTACTCGGTTGATTTTGACAAAATTTGGCATTCATGTTCAGAAATATCATACCCAGAGAAATGAATTTTAGCTCCAATCACGCCGGGGTCACCAGTATATAGTATTAGTGTCTATATAAAATAAACTGACTCTACGTTTTACGGTTCAAGACTTGGGAACCAAATATATTCTTTTTTATAAAAAAATACTTTGACTGACTTTTTTGTCAAACAACAAAAATTAAATTAAAATAAAATAAATAATAAATTATTTCGTATTCTGTAGGGCTATTTCCCTACAGCTCTGAAAAATAATCATTTTTTAAAAAAAATGCTAAAATATTCTCCATTAAAAAAAAACAAAAAAAAACAAACGAATAATATAAGCCGTTTTCCCGGGAAAAATCTAGTTCCTGTTAGAATAGCTTTAAACGTAGATGATGAGTGATGAGAGACTGGGTTCGATTTACATAAAAATTATTTTTATGATACATTTTGATAAAATGTTCAATAATAATTAAATGTTTCAACAAAAACTAAAAATGGAAAATACTGGGCAAGTAATTATGAACTCGTATATAAGAAAGTGTTTCTGAGTGGTGTAGGTCTGTTTTTTTTATATTTAAATCAGTTGTGGGTCTTCTTACCTGCCATCTTTGGTAATAGTGATTTATTTAAAAGTAAACGTACAAATAAACATTTGTGAATTTATATTTCTTCTTTCTTTTGTCTTTATGAACTTCACCAACAACACTCATTAATATATTTGTTTTTATGTATTTGGTACTGATATTGATTTAAAAAGAGGTACAAACCACTCTAAAGCTATAATATTAGAAATTCAATTTTTAAGTTTTTGGTAGTATTCATACTACGGAAAGTTTAAATTTTAATCTCAATCAAATTTTAATTATTAATAACACTGGGAGGCAGTCAGAGAAAAATAGACTCCAGCGCCGGGACTGGAGTCTATTTTTCTCTGTCTGCCTCCCAGTGTTATTAAAAATTATAATTTGATTTAAATTATAATATTAGAGTTTTCTGTTGTAATTTTATTGATGAATCCAAGTTAAAAGACAGTGCCCTCTGGTAATATCCATATAACCTATTTGACATAAACTTCAATCGAGTGAACACCAATTTATAAATATTTGTTTCACTTTTCTTTTTTTTTATTTAATTCTTTTTTTCTTGGTGATATCGAAATTAAAAAATAATTTCTTCTGTTGTATTCTGTTGTTTTTATTGTGCATAGGTCTTCCAAGCAAAATGTGACATGTCTCTCTTAACTAGTTTTTTTTCTATCTTGGACTAAAAATTACATCTCAATTTTTTTTTAGCACAAAATTTTTACCAAATTTTAATTCAGGTATTATCCCTCTATCTTAATAAATTAACTTATTTCAGGAAAAAATACATAATATCTATCCTTCTAAATTACATGCATACATATCCAACAAATTTAAAATAGAATATAAAAATATATATTAAACATAATTTCATTTTTATTTTTAAAATTTAAAATAGTCATTGCACATCTTACAGATATGTATATATGTGTGCTCAGCTATGTTTTTAGAGTTTCTGTTTATTTTACTGTTTATTTATTTTATTTTATTTTATTTTTTCAATTTTCTTATTACTGATTATTTTTGTGGGACTGATTGTGCTGTTTTATTTACTGCTGGTATTGTGTTGTTTCATACTTAAGTGTCTTTTATTTATTTTATTTTCGGTGTCTGGGTCTAATAATTATTACATTTTTAAAATTTCTGATTTAATTATTATAATTTTTTATTGAAAGATGTTATGTTTTTACTAAATTTTGTTCAAATATTTGTTTTTAGGTTTTAGATTATTTTTCCTGCTCAGGAATTTAGATATTATAGTGTTTTTTTGAATGTTAAGATTTTTAGGTGCTTTGCCAATGAAATATAAGTATGCCTTTATAGAATTATTACTTCACTGTATTATCGTGCTTGAAGCATGCAATTTTTTTTTATTTTGAAAAAGAATAGTTATTCATTTTGTTAAAAAATAAAAATAAAACAAATAAAATAAGCTTTGAATAGATTAAATTTAAAATTAAAAATTTTATCCTTTATTTTTTTTTATAGGTTTCAGCTCAAGATCTTTTCTTAAATTCTATTTACTTTATTTCATTCTTATTTTTTGGTAACCATGGGGTATTGATTCATATTTTATAGAATAGGAAATAACTACTTTGTTATAATGTTCTATTATTATCTTTTTTAAAAATAAGTATTTTAAGTTTTTAATGATTTTTTATTTTATTTTCAATAATAAATCAGTTTTATTATTAATGTCGCCAGCAGGAAATGTGATTTAAGTTTACGATTGTACTTTTGATTAAAACCACTATTGTTATTGTTGTATAATATGTTTATGCTTAAGAAGTATAGAGTGAATAATTTAGGAAACTTGCGCTAAAAAGGCAAGTTTTATTATGTTTTTTACAATTTGTTTAATAAATGAAGGACATGACAAGTGTCGCAATTACAGTAAATTGGCTTATTACTGCTTACCATTCGGAAAGCAATGACTTAGATGACTTTCTAATATTGAATAATTGGTCATGTTCTTTCTTTTGTTTTTTTCTTTTATAGGAGTACTTTAATAGTTTTATATTTTAAGAATAATTTCTATCCTCCTCCTACATTTAATGCTACATTAAACAAATGCTATAAATGCCCCTATGGATTAATTTGTTTTTATGATACACATTAACACACTTATATTAACAAAAAAAAAAAAAAAAACACTTATATGTTAAAAAAAAGCAATTTAATTTTTGTACAATTTATTAAAGGTGACAAATTAAAATTTTAATCATATATAATTTAGCTTGTATTAATTTATAAGTGTCATTATTTACATGCTCATTAGTTCATTTCTGCTTCTAAATTTATTTTTTTGCTACTAGTTTAAACTTAAGTAAGAAGTTAGACTATGGTTCAATGTTTATTTATTTTAGGGGATATTCATCTGTATATACCTAACTTTAATACATTTAAAACAATATTAGTATAATATCTCACAATTCATTAACTGCTATATTTCTTTTAGTTTTCTGAATGTTTGGCTGAAAATTGCCCTCTTGAACAGTTAATATATTTTATTTTCTTTTACATATATGTATAGAATTTAAAAAAAAAAAAAAAAAAAAAAAAATCTATTGAGTTAAGACTAGTTTAGAAAAAAATCTTAAGTCTTTCAAAAAAGACAAATAAATTCTCTTCTAAATGGAATTAGGCTAGGGAATGATCACTGCAAGTGACAAGTTTACAACTACTATCTTAAGAATTTAATTACAGCTCTACATACAGCTATATTTCAAAGATTTTTTTGCCCAACAACAGTATTTATATACATTTAGCTAAACCTCTCCTTAGTTGACTAGGTTTATGTGGTATCTTCTTATTTATATAATCATATTATTTATATAATGTCAAGGTTTTTGATTCTTCGTCCTGAGAAGCCACTGAATTCAACTTCCGCGCTTTGACCATTATCCTCGTCGCCAATGAAATAACATATAACTCACTACCTAATATAACACTGAAGAAAATGTATGTTTATTAAATGACAATATATCATGTCAAAAACCTTGACATTATATAAATCTTAGACCATGTATATACCTAGTCCCGCCATTCCCTTTATCTGCCTTATACAATCCTGAGACCAACATGTTTCAACGTTTTGCCCGGTCTTTACGTCACAGGGAGTCCTACTACTGTCAACATCAGAGTTTTGTTTGGTGCGCTTGTTTTTTTTTATTTATTCTTTGTTTATCTTATTATGTCAAACTGGTAGTTCTTGACCGTTCGGTCATAGCCTAAGAAAGATGTTGGTCTCACTGAGTGAGTGACGGGCCGTGTCTATGTATATACATGGTCTAAGATATAAATAATATGATTATAATAATAAGAAGATACCACAGTTTAACACAATATTTATTTATTCTTTATCAATTAAAGTTCTTAAACTGATTTGTGTAATTAATCAATTTTCAACATTAATTATTGGTTATTTATTGGCCTCATTGCAATGAGAATCTGGCTTAGACCATCACTGAGATGATTAGAAATGTCTTGCTCTTGTTGAACTCTCTTTTTCACATTTCTCATTCTTTCATTTTTAAGGTTTCGAGGTCGTCCTAGAAACCCTTATGCTTTCGGTAGTTTATCCGTCCGTCAGTAACATCTTACAATTTTTTAGTAAAACCTATAGGGACACCCCTATGAAGTGTTAAAGATCGCTAAAACTGTTAATAAATAAACAATAAAGTAATATAACGTAATATAAATAAACAATAAAGTAATATAACGTTAATGATAATATAACAATAAAAACTACATGATAGGATGCAAGGAAGCTATGTGCCACACTAATTGGCAGACTATTTAGTTTACAATGAATGAGGATGTAAATATTTCTCAAAAACAGTTCCAAAAATATTATATTTCAAAACAAATCTATTGTGTAGACCTTTAATTTAACAATATTTAATCAATTTCCTAGGAAAAATCTAGTTTTTGAGCTATTGATGAAAATAAGTCTGATTAAGCTGCAAATCGGAAATTAAATGTAAACAAACCCCTGTTAGTTTATAATTAAGTTTAATATTGAATTAGATATTATGAAATTTAAATTCAGTATTACTATGTTTATGAAAGTTTTAATTTTACTTTCTCATATATGTAGTGTACAAGTAGAGGGAAAGTATCATGGGCGTAGCCAGGTTTTGACTCAGGGGAGGGCAACATGTACTAATTTTCTATAAATTGTAAGAGGGGGGAGTAGTTTGAAAA
>KZ651577.1:110167-130655 GCA_001010745.2 Gerris buenoi | reverse complement strand
TTTTTTTTTTTTTTTTTTTTTTTTTTTTTTTTTTTTTTTTTTTTTTTTTTTTTTTTTGAGAAAAAAAACAACAAAAAACAAAGAAATAAATTTGATACATTATTTACTTGAATGTTTCGGTAAAATAGAAATAAAATTTGCCAGTGTTGGAGGTTATTTGCTATGCTCAAAATTATATGTCAATGAAATTTAATTCCATCTCTTGTTAGTGTCTGATTTTTGTAAATTTTAATTGAAAAAATAATATTAATTTATTGTTTTTAAAGAAAGCCCTCGATTTTGTACCAGAAAACCTATTTTTAAGGCTTACTTATTGATGTAGGTATTAAACATATTTAATTATAATTGCAGGTTTTACTGTAAATAAGATTCTACTTTTCTTTTATATCAAAGGAAGAGTTATATATTTTTATGGCACAAATTACAATTTAAAAAATTATAATCAACTTAATTTATTAGTAAAATTTAAATTTTGTGTGAAACAATAAAATCATCAGATTCTGAAAAAATACTGCAGATTAATTAAAAAAATAAATAAATAAAGAAAGAACATTTCATACTTTAACAACAAAATTTACACACAATAATAAAATCACGTTTACATTATAATTATTTGTTATTTGGTTTAACTCGTTAATCTATTTAGGTGTTTTCATTTCAACTGTTTCTAATAAATATATAGCAAACATTTAAAAATATAAAAAAAGTTTAGTCCACATATTTTGGTTTGAATTTTAATATCAATTTATAAAATATTATGTTAATCAAATTGATAATTTAATTCCTCTTTGATGTTTAAAAAACACATTTTACAAATTGTAAATCGGATAAGAGTTACATAGGTCCAAACATCTTTAAAATAATTCATAACTTAGTTAAATTTAGAAACCTTAAGGAACTTTATGAGCTTAGATATTTATTGATCTTAAATATATTGATGAAATACCAGTATATTCAAATGTAAAAAAAAAAAAAAGTTGAAAATAAAACCAGTTTTTAAAAATGGTATTTTTATATTAATTATTTACATAAGTGTTTTTGTTGGGATTTCACTTCTTTTTGTAAGCAAACTTTTGTTTCTTAAGGGGCCCACACACTTTCATTTTAACGGCAGGCCGTTATCGTATAAGATTAGCGTAGGCCAAAATCTCAAACCACCACACATTACCCGTCCACCGACTGCAGGCAATTGTAAAGAACTACAGATCTGTGCCAGTATGTGCCATACACTGAGCGATAAATGCCTGCATGCCGATATCTGTTGATTTTAACTACAGGCCATGAACTGCTCCACCTTCAGTCCACGCGCTATACTTTCTGAATTTGTAGAAGTAAACTTTATACATTTTACTATTACGGGTTAATTATTGTGAACCAGTAAAGAAAAAAATAAAATAAAATAAAAGTTGGACGAAAAAGTGGCTCCAAGAAAGATACACTAGTTGACATGTCTTTGTTTCGTGAATTGAGGCATTCCCATAAAGAAGATTTATTTATTAAACTATTTGCGAATGAACGAAGACAATTTCAACAAAATTTTGCGATTGCGGTTTCACCCTTCATTAGTAAAAGAACACCAAAATGCGCCAGTCAATAAGTGCAGATGATTGTATATTTTCTTTTTAACACTATCTAAAAAATGTAAAATGTGTAATTTATCAGAAATTATTAATAAACTAATCAAACCATTATAAATATATCAACAATGTAATACCGTGATTATGCACACTGCAATAAGGTATACAATCAGCGATTGGTTGAGGAGTTCCTATGTGTCACGCTTGCGTGGCACATCCTTTAGTGTCTCTCACTAACACTGATTGCATTATAAATATATTTAACTAAAGAATTATAATTAAATTACCATATTTAAAATGTAATTAGCGTACCCTTCGTCTTCAGCTCTTTTATTTTCCATAGACATGGATATTGGATATAGACCATACATGCCTATGAAAGCTCAGATCAAATTTGGTTTATGGTCAACCATGGTGTCGTCAGTCCAACATTTTCTAACAACGCGATAAGATTTTGGACTGCAGTCCGACGGAGGGAAATAAACAAAATAAAGACGATTCACTCTACACGACTGTAGGCCGACTGATAGTGTAGGGTGGCATTGTCCTTGAGGCACAAGGCGGACAGTCCACGGACTGTCGTCTCTTCTTCCATCGGATCCTCGCCTCTTCCCTCCACACACCTACAGTCCATCTCCGACTCCAGTCCGTCATCTTAAGGAAAACTGACGAGTGTGTGGCTAAGCTCCGTGGACTGTCAGATCATTATCTTTAGTTAAACTGTTAGTGAGTGGGCCGCTTTATTAGCCTCTTATTTTGGGTGTTCAAATTGAACTAAATAATTATCTCGAACAATACTGTCAACCTCACTTATTCTAATACAAAATTTTATTAATGAGAATAAAATAATACTTTAGTTTTGAGGTTCTCTACTAGTTAGCGCTAGCAGCACAGGTTATCATTTTTTATTAATTTTGCATAGCTGGTTTTTCTATTAGCGATGAGAGGGGCAAAGAACCAGATTCTTTCAGATTTTTTAATTTCTCCTGTACTTGTACATTAAACTCTACCTATATACAAAATTTCAAGTTTCTAGAATTGCTAGAAGTACCTTAGAATTATGATGACTCAGTCAATGTATCAGTGACAAAACTACAAAACTTTAGGTTCATATATCTTTTGAACCAATGTAGAGGTTGAGGTGTGGCATTTATATTTCTGTTTCAGTTTGCTATGAATTCTAACTTTAAATTAATTTTACATATCTAAGATTCGTTAATAAGATAATAGAGGGGGTCCAATATGCTCTGAGATGGTTCCAGTAAAGGATGGTGTGGCTGTGCTTGACTTGGCCAGGGCACTGGGGTACCCTATGATTTTTTGTTAATCGTATTCACCCCTTTAAAAAAAAAAGAAATTGATAAAATAAGAGCACACATGTAACTCTACATAAGACTAATTTTTTAACCAAAAAGGTTTGTAGGTTTGTTTGTATGTTTTATTAATGTTTATAGTTTCAATTGAATTCTAATTTAAAAGAATATTGAAATAAAGAAAGAAAAAAATATTTCTATTAATTCGATTTCTAGAGTTGTTTTATTAAAAAAAAAAAAAAAAAAAAAAAAAAAAAAAAAACCTATTAGTTTAAATTTAATTTTACTCATTTGAAGAAGAGTGCCGACTGTGCACCACCTGCTCATTCTAGTTTTTATTAAACTGGGGCACATTATTATTGGCCTGTGGTTTTTATTGTCTCTTGACTACCCTTCTATGACACTCCCCTTTGCAACGCCTCGTCTGCTCCTTGCCTCGTCTCGCCTTCACCTCGCCTCTGCCTGTCGTCTCTTCAATCTTCATTGGGCCTAAGAGTTAACTAGTAACTTAGAGGCATGATCCTGTTGTAAGATGTTGACACTTCAGCCATCTGCTATACTTATACTGCCCTTAGGTAAATTTTGTTACTAATCACTTCCTCGTGAATTTATATTCATTTAAGTCATATTAAACTCTCTACAATATATTGGCAAACTACTTATGAGTTTCAGCAGGCTTAATTTTAACAACAAAATAATTTGCTATTTAGAAACAGTTGAATTATTTAAATTTGCCCTTAGATTTTCAATATATTATTTTCATTTTACTAATTGCAAAGAATTTAAACTATAAAAGGTCATATTATTCAATTGGTTTTCAGAATAGATTTTGTGCTTTTGTTCAAGTGAAAATGAGAACGTTGTCATTTCATTACCTTTAATCCAAAAGCCATATTTGTTGCACAACTTATTTTATTCCTATTATAGATTGAGATTATATGCCCCAGTTAGCTTATGTGTTGAAACACAAGCATTCTAAGGATATATAACTCAAAATCGCAAATATAAAATAGACAATGTTGTCTGACTCTAAGCCCTCAATAACCTTAGTTACAACCCCCTTCAAAGATATTTATAACATCCTTGATATTATTTCTTAAGTTTAATAATATTAATTACATAATGAAAACTTTTTTGAAGTACAAGTAAATATAAATTGAACTGTAATTAAACCATAGTTTCTTTTTGTTAAGATAAGTGTTGAACACTATTTCATAAATACGGCTAAATTTCATCTCATATTTTTATGCCAGTAATCAAGGTATTTATTTATTTTATTATTTTTATTTTTAAATTAACATTATTATCTTGTACATTTGTAAAAATTATGGAATTACAACATTTTTAAGTGCAAATCCACAAGACACCTATACTTACATAATCACAGACATTACCCTTACTTATACCTAGCTAAGTTAGTAAAAATTAACTTGACCAGTTTATAAGGATATAATTTCATTGAAAGTATTCTAGATTCAAGAAATTTACCTATTGTATGCTGATGTAGTTTCCAATAAAGTAGGTAAAAATAATTTTCTATATTGATTTACAATATGTTGCCTATGTAGTTAATCCGAAAAACCACACCATTGTTCTCATTCGTGGTGTGATAAAAAAGTATCCGACCTTAATTTTTATTGGCCAAACAAAGGAAGCTGTGGAGGTGGGGCTTGGTGTATGGTTGCAGGCATGCCTAGTGAGAATGCTTATTTTTTTGTACGTCTGCCACACGAGTCAGTCGGCGTTAGGCTATTAATTAGTGAGCCAGTGGGAGTAAGTGTCGTCGCATTTTTCTATCTGACAAAATAACAGAAAAAATCGAAAAGGGTTACTGCATACATTTTTTTTATGCTTGGCGATTCTCACTTGTTAAATCTTGCGGATTGTTTCCATTTGCGAGAATCGCCAAGCTTAAAAAAAAATGGATGCAGTAACTCTGTTTGATTTTTTCTGTTATTTTGGCTAAAAGAAAAATGCGACGACACTCACTCACACTGGCTCACTAATTAATTGCCTACCGCCGACTGACTCGTGTTGCAGGCGTACCAAAAAATGAGCATTCTCACTAGGCATGCCTGTTACCGTACACCAAGCCCCGCCCCCACAGCTTCCTTTGTTTGGCCAATAAAATTGGTCGGATACTTTTTGATCACACCACGTATAACTGATGAGAATCACTGTTGGGAGGTTGCGAGAGTTTATCAACATACTTAATTACATTAAGAGTCAGCATTATTTTTCACTTTCTTTTTTAAAAAAAAATATCAAACAAACATGAGCCATGCACAAGACAAACTTAGGTATAAAGTTGTAGGATCCAGGTTCATTAAGGAAAAATATATTTAAAAAAAAATAAAAAAATAAAAAATAAATAAGTTTAAATTATGTTTACTCTTAATGTAAAAGTACATTGATAAACTCTAATTATCTCAAAAAAGTAATTCTTATCAGTTAAATGTAAGCAATGATGAGTTTTTTTGATTAACCTATACTAGTCTTACAATTATTAGAGTTAACTTTGACAACTTAGATTGGCCATCATATGTGAGGGGAAAAAATAAATCCACTATGCCTGTAGCAAGTACTTCTCCAGTGATATTTTTATTTGCCCAGTTGGCCCTATTTTTTAATCTTCAATATAATAGCTTCTATTTTTTTCTCTCGATTTTCCTATGCTGTCAGAGTAAGCAAAATCCTTTCCTGCTGATTAAAACAGTCACAACCTTTACATTAAGGTAGAGCCTGGAATCCTTAGTTTGGGCCCCAGGTCTGAAAACTGTGGCTCATTGCTCGTGCGCTCCCTCCATTCTCATCCGTGGCAAATGCTCATGTGAATATGTGGTTTAACAGGTAAATATCTATAATTCTAATAATTTTTATTCTTCTGAACTGGTCAAGTTAATTTTTATTTCACACTTAGTTAGGTATGAAGGAGTGTGGTGTAGGTGGTTAAGTGTATCATTTGGATCACCTAGAATTTTTGTAATTGCATAATGTTTATAAATATAAAAGATTATATTGTTAATTTTTTATAAAATACCTTTATTACAAGCCTGAAGATTGTCCTTGCCATCAATATTTCTTTGACCCCTTATCGTCATTAACAGTATCTACTATAACCGTACAGTATGCCTAAATTAACTTTTGAAATGCATATCCTATCAGTTTGAAGGTTTAAAAGGTGATCTTACATTGTGCTTACATATTACTAAGGCTAATAAAGTAATTTTTATTGTAAATATATCAGTTTTAATAGTTTAAACCAACAAAAACTTGTTTTACAGACATTTAAAAACGAATCCGTTTTATTTGGACTTTTGGTGATCCGGACAGAGCTCGGCCCATCAAATCCGGATTAATGAGGCTACTGTACTTATAAATAATATTAAAAAAAATACAGCTTGTTAGTATCAAAGGTAACAAAGTAAGCTCTTATTAATGATATGCGTTAAAATGATCACACATAAGTTAAATGGAGGTAAAAGATTGTATTTTTATATGAGAACAAGTCAAATTTTAATTATATTGAATTTCTAAGGGCCTTTGGGATTTTTTTAGGTGAAAAAATAATAGTTTATTTTTTGACAATATCTACAGCAACATTGGACTCTTAAACAAAATTATGTATAAAAAAACATATAAACGAATAAATTTCTTAAAAAATCATTAGAAGAGAAAATACAGAGATTTGTTTTACCCTCTGCATTCAACTAAGACTTGAGAAAGTCTTTAATTGTGAAATAGAATTAATTCCACCATTACATCTTATGAAATCTATTTATTTTTTAAAACTTTAATTATTGAAAAATAAAAGATGATTTTATCAAAAAATGGAATTATTATTAACATTTCATTTTCTTTTCCCCAAAAAAGTAACTATTGTGTACTTTCTATGGGCAACCCTTCATTCTTAAACTGATAACATAATTGGTATTAAGTTTATTGTTATCTGCATACATAACATATATATAAAAAAAAACCATACAAACCAAAATAAACAACAAAAATACAAACACTAAATAAATATTAGTCATGAATATTTTTTTATATTATTCTTAACCTATTATATTCTTCTTTACATATCACTCTTTTTACTGCATTTCTTTACATGATCACTCTTTTACTGATTTATTTTTCTTCTTTCCTACGTTAAAAAACCATTTTTTTTTATTGATAGCCTTCCTTAATTTCTTTTCTACTTTCACCATTGGTCTGTTAAAAGTATAAAAAAACACAAGGGAAAAATATTTACCTAAAGAATTGATATTTAATAAATAATTCATTTCTAAACTTATGTGAGCCAAAAAATTTAACTTCCTATTTTTTTCTCTCTCTCTCTTTGTATATTGCCTCCGAGATTACCAAAGGTAACGGAAGCATTGTGTTCACTTTTGAGAACGAAAAACTTTTATGTCTCCGATTTTAAAAATTCCAAGCCAGAAATCCGTTTCAGACATCAGGGAACATTTTTGGTCTCGTGTCTGTCTGTCGGTGTGTGTGTCTCCGAATTTTGAAACGTCCGACGATAACTTGAGTAATTCTTGACAGGTTTTGATGAAATTTAATAGACATGTTCATTTTACCAATGCCAGGACGAGTTCGTTGGACAACGTTATCCGTCCAAGCGTTTACACGTAACACTCACGTAAACGTGAACTTTAAATTTAAAATTGGAATTTTAAGCCGGGAAAAAAATCAAACTTTGTCTAATCAATAAGACTAACATTTTTTTCAAATACAAGTTTTTAGTAAAACCAACAGCGACACCGCTATGAAGTGTTAAAGATCGCTAAAACTATTAATAGTTTTTAGACAATAAACAATATAACAATAAAGTAATATAACAATAATGTTATTTATTTTTACGATTTTGGTAGTATTTATACTACAGAAAGGTTAAATTTTAATTTAAATCAAATTATAATTATTAATTATAATTTTTATACAGAGGCCCGGGTTCAAACCCCGGCGCTGGAGCTTGTTTTTCTCTGTCTGTTTCCCGTAGTTAATAATAATTATAATTTGATTTAAATTAAAAAATAATGTTATTGTTAATATAACAATAAAGTACATGATAGGATGCGAGGAAGCTATGTGCCTCACTAATGGGCAGTCTATTTTTTATTTCAGTTTTTAGATGCTAAAAAATGGCATGCTTTTTGTTGTAACTTCTTGAATATAGAGGTTTTGGTGTAGTATCAGGTTTAATTGTTCCATGAGGTGAATTAGAATGGGGCGCCCATAAATCCTGTTTTGAATGGGACAGTTACGATATTTTAAACTATTGAAGACGTCATACATTAGATTTCGAGAATGTCCTCTTGGATTCCAAGAAACTCCCCTTTTTATGGAAAAATGGGCCATTTTCCAGAAGCTTTGGGTAAACTGAAAAACTTGTCCTGCATTTAATAAGTTGGAGACTTTTTAAAATTTAGAAAGATGTTATTTATTGTTAGGTATTACTAAACTAAAATTAGAGTTGGTACAAATGAATTTTTGAATTATGAGTATAATGACTAAACATTTTTATTACATTTTCCGCTTTTTGTTTCTTACTATAATCTTATGACAATTGAAGTCAAAAAATAAAATGTATAAGATTATGCCTTTTGCATGCGCATATTTTGCCTTAAAATTCCTTTAGGTTTCCTGGGGGAGGGCCTCCAGACCTTTTTTCCTGGGGCTACACTAGCTTTACACTCCCTCCACCCCTAATTTCAATATTTTGTTTTGGACAAAACTATGGCCACCTTAATTAGAATATTTTTTTTATGATCATACTAGGTATTCAATGATATTAAATTTAATTATCAAAAAATTATTCCTGATACTGCTGGGCTGGGGTCCCTCAATTGCTCATTGCTTCCATATCCTCTTTTCACATTATGGTTCGATTCCTGACTCCGAAAGTAAATAAAAAATATAAGCATATGCAATTCAATCTTCTATAGCATCTAATTAAAATGATTAAATTATAGATTTTATTTTCCAATTTAAGAATTTAGGTTCATAAATACAATTTATCTGATGTCGCCTTTTGAACGTATCTTGAGAAAAGAACTTATCATATTAAAAATTCTTCAATATTCCAATTAAGATATTAAGGGTTGTAATTAATTTATCTGGTTTCTTCATGATGAGCTAAATTGCCTGCCAGAGTAGATATTAAATTCTAATAAAAACTTGATGGAAGAATGTTTCCAACAGTATTTTTATCAGTAAGAGTGACAAAATGCATTCAACTAAATTTATTCTTTTTTTGAATTTGTTTTAACTTAACTTTCGTATGTTTATCAAGCAGAACATTCAACTCCTTACCCATGTATAATTTATCTATTTTAACAAATTGCTTAAAAAAAAAATAAATAAAAAAAAATAAATAAAAATAAAAATAAAAAAAAAAAAAAAAAATAGACCATTGGTGATGGTATTACTTCTTACCCTATCCTATAATATTTCCATTAAACCTAAAATTAGTTCCTATTATAAAATATTTTAAATGTCCCTTTTATTTTCATTCCAGAATTTCAACATAGGTATATTTTGATATAATCTTATTTAGAATTCCCTATGTTTATTTATTTTTAAAAGTTAATTATAATAACATGGTGTTTGCTGAAGTTGTGTCATTTCCCATTTCCCTAATTATTTCCATTTACTGGTTATGACAGACGATTAGGTAAAGGGTAAGGAGCAAATTTTCTTTAGGTTCTAGATCGTTGGGTTATTAAATTTATTTTTTTGTCTTTTTTGCTGCTGATTTATTTGATTAATTATAAATTTTAGTCTGAATTTCAATAATACTTAATACTAGTTCTATTTGCAAGGTTAAATTCTAAGTTAAGATTTATTTTGTAGGCCTAAATGGTACGTTAAGTTCTCAATACCAATGTCTGATGTACAAATAAGTAAATATTATTGAAATGTAGCTTTTATTGGGAAGTTTACTTAATTTCATTTAGTTTACTATTCTCTGAGTGGCGGACTGTTATTGTACAGTATGATCAATATTTTATTACGATAATTACTACTTTCCTGTCCAGTACATTATTCTCTTATCAGTGTGTAGATTACATTTTGTTGTATTATTTTCATTTTAATTTTACACAATCATATTTCCAACCTAAATAACAATCAAGCAAGAGCAATCTCGAAGTAAATAACTGTTCATGATAATATTATTTAACATCATGAACATTTTCTTTAAGAATAATGACAAAAATGTTTGAAAATAGAATATACACATAGTTCATTCACTTTTTTCCCGAATATAATTTTTTAATAGAATTATTATATACATATTTAAAATTATTTGTCTTCTTCTATTTACCAATTAAACTTTTGCAAAAATATTTTAAAAGTTTATACCTACATATTTTATGTACGATGATGTTTTTTTGTTTGTTTGTTGTTTTGTTTTTTAATTTGGATTTTGGATTATTATTCAGCCCAGAATATTTTGTTCAAATGGCTTCCAATTTTAATTTTTATCTTGACAGTAATTTTAGGATTTTTATATTTTTAATTTAAGTCATAAACTTAACTCCCAAATAGAATTAATGTATTTTTTATTTTTTTTTATTTAATAATTAAGATATTGTTATCTAAATTTAATTAAAAAGTAATTCATATTTACTTATCATATTGTAATAGTGTAATTTAGCTGTTTGCTTAATTTTTAGCTATCTCTTTGTGAAATATATGGACCATTGAGTTTATAGAGAGATATAATGTACTTAAATTATTATTTTTTCAAAAATAAGCAGTTATATTTATTAATATCATTAAGTAAATATTTGAATCACTAATTTTTTTTTTAAATTAATATATTTGCTTGATTCAGCCTGTTGTTGTTTGTTCTACCACACTAGTAGAACATCAGATAACAGTAGTTTAAGTAGTTGTTTAATAATACTAGCCCATAAAAGCAAACTTTTAATTAGTTTTTATAAATCCATTATATTCGAGAATTTTGGTTATGTGAGTCATGTTTGTAAAAACGCTTTGAACATTTTTAAAGCAATCACGGTTATTGAATGGTTGCAAGCAACCATGGTTATTGGTTGGTTGTTGGTTTACAAGCAACGTTGTCAATCAATGTGTGTTAGGGTGGGTGACCTTAAAATTTGATAGAATGTTTTTGTATTGGTACAGAGTCTATGTGCCAAGTTTCATCTTGATTGGATGAGTGGAAGAGGAGTAATTAGTCTTCCTAAGATTTTGACGAGAGGCGCAAAATAACAAAATCGAAGTTAATATAAAGGATTTAAAAATTAGATATTTAGATACCGATGTTTTGCTTTCTTATCATTACAAACAATTTTTACTAATTTAGTTATTTGGTTTCCCTTGTCACTTTAACAATTCTATTTAAATTCACAATCTACTTGTAGTTGTCATTATTTTTTAAATGAATTCTAGTCACATAAAAATAAATTTTAAGATTACAAGAGCAAAAATAATAGTTTATGTTTAAATTTCGCACATTTAATAACTAGTTTGATCTGTAGCTAATCAAGTAAGCTAATGTGTAAATAAAAAGAAAAAAAAAAAATAAGAGAAATTAGTTTAAAAACCCTCTAAATTCTCAAAGACTACTTTACTTGATTGTCAGAGGAGTTAAATAAATAAACTATGCAATTTGCTTGTAAATATATGAGGTATCTGGTCCAATTATCCTGCTATGATCTAGAAAATTAAACTCAAATTGGTTACTAATTTCCTGATAGAAAAAAATANTTATAATTTTTTTCTTTCATCTTCCTGATTATATACATTATTTCAGTATAATAATCTCTAAATTACAATTTAATGTTTAAAAGCTATAAATCTGTAATAATAAATTTATGATATTTTTAATAAATCTAGCTTGTAGAAGCAAAGTCTTCCATCATGCCAAAGTTTGGCCCTGACAAACAAATTAAGAACCTCAAATGCTTCGATTAGCCATAGATTAGACAAATCCAAAGTTGTGTATAGTCTAATTCACTCCTCACTCTAGTAAAATTTGAAAATAAGTATCACTCACTATTTTATAATTGGTTTATGCGGTTATTATTTACTTTTTTTCTTCATACATAAGACATTTTATTAAATCAAAATTATTTTAATTTATATTATGTGTCTATTTGTATGTTTTAAAGTCTGTGTTTGACTCAGGTGTCAACATAGAACGTTGATAAAATGTTTATATATTGATAATTAGAAAAAAGAAAAAGGAAAAAAGGTTTTTTTTTTTTTGCTTTAGTTTTTTTATTATTTGTACTAATTTTGTAATATACTTTTTTTTCTTATATTTCTTAAACTTTCTCTCTCTCTATAGATATAATTTTTTTTTTTTTTTCCTATATGATGCTAATATTTTACAAAAAAAAGGAATATATATATTTTTTTTACCAAGGATTATTATTACTGCAAGTCAGTGACAGAAATATTTCTTGGATATATTTTGATTTGCTGGATCTTTAAAATAGTGAACAGTGTTAGCCAGCAAATGTCCTCTTTAATTAAATTTTGTACTCAAATTCTCACGTAGTTTAGATATTGTTCAGCTAGCATCATCAAAACGTTTGTGACCACTGGATCCAGCAAGTATCGACAGCTAGCTCTCCTTTCTTTGACACATATTTTTCTCCAAAGCATTTTTTTCAAAAATTTAAAAGCAGCCCAAATGAATTTCAGACAATTTTATGTACAAATATGTATTATTTTATATATATATATANAAAATAAATCAAATCACATTACTTAAAAACACTATTTTTTTAATAATACAAATAGATTTATACTTAATTAGGATTAACTTATTCAAATTGGGATACATCTTCTATATTTTATAAATATTTACAATTATATACCTGTGTACGTTGGTTTGTTTCATAAGTAGTCCATATCCCCCATATGGTTCAAGATATAAAACATGAGAATTGTATATTAATTCCCTTATTCTATGATTTGTTATTAATAAAATATTGAAACCCTTCAAAATATATAAAGAAAGATTAATTTATAATTTTAGATTAATTATTTTAAATTTTCTACACATTTACCACTTGTTATATTCACTTATTATTTTGTTAAATATATAATTAAAGTTTAGCTTTATGTTTTAGAAGAGATTAGTTTAGGCGGGGGTAGATGTGTATAAAATAAATTCATCGCTAGGAAAGGAAGTAAAGCAGTAGCATTTTAGCTGTGGTAGTGAGTAGAGGTTGATTGGTTTGCACCAGGGGTAAGTAGCGGGCGGCGTGGCACAGTTCAACGCTCTGAAGAGGTAGCGCCACCTCGTCATGGCAGTGTTGCCAGTGTATCTAGTTCAGAGGCTTCATCGTAAGTAATCAAAACTAAACTTCAGTGTTTTAGGACCAGTCCTATCTATTTTAGGTTTTTTCAACCTTTTTAAATTATAATTTATTATTTCTTTGTTATTTATTCTGTTATTTTATTCTTATGTTATCAAATATATATGTATATATTTTCTCTAAAATATTATTTATCATTTTCTCTATAAAATTAATATCTGCCTTGGAAGAGATCCTCTTTGAGCCAAAATGGTTGTTTTTTTAAATGAATATGTTTCTTTAAACTACGACTTTTAAATTAATAATTTTGTACATCTAATTTCATATCAGGTCTAAAGAACTACTCTCTTATAAAGCTTTATAAGCTACATAAATTTATAGTTTCCCCTTTGATTGTCCACTTATAAGGAAAAGCTCCACACAAAAAAGAAAGCTATTAAAAAATGCCTCAGCTAAATATTTCTTTTACTAATACTGAGCAATTGCTCTATTTCTTTTAAGTGTCTTACTCTGTATTATTGAAGCCATTGATCAATTGTATTAATCTATTAATTGAAAGCAAAATGAACACACTCTATTATACATATTACAGAGTGTGTTGTAAAACAATAAATATCATCAGAGGAACCTAATACCTGGAATATTGTCTTCTGTTCTTGAAACACCAGATTCACAATGTGTTATAATGAGTTCTGTTTTTAATTTCATTTAAATCTCTGTACTTCATTCAAGTTTCAAGTTAAATTGAAATACTTTTTCTCTTATAAACTTAACAATTAATGAAAGTGAAAATACATCAAAATAGAAAGCATAAATAATTAATTCATGAATGGATTTTTTTTTTTTTAATTTTATTACTCCACATTAACATTTAAAATATTTAATTTGAGCTTTCAGTAAGTTGTGTTATAACTGGCCCACTTATTTTTTCCTTGGTATTTAGAATAAATAAATCTAGGCCCTAATTATTTATCAAGCTAGCATTATAATTTTTTTCTTTCATCTTCCTGATTATATACATTATTTCAGTATAATAATCTCTAAATTACAATTTAATGTTTAAAAGCTATAAATCTGTAATAATAAATTTATTATTATTATTATTTATTTACTTATTTTTTACAAATAATCTCATTTACTGGTCCTTAAACATTTTTAAGAGAATGCTGCATGAACACTTTTTATGGCCCATTTGAATGTTGCATGTAATGTATTGAACACTGATGAAGCATGAATCTCACCACTCTTTATTAAATAATTAATAGCTATTTGTTTTATTCATTTAGCTCTATTTATTTTATCTTATATACAATAATGATGTAACTCATTAAAAATTGAGTAAATAATTTATAAAAAATATCTATGGTATGTCGATGTTATTATAGTACACAGTTTGTTTTGATTATGTTTAAAAAGCTATAAATCTGTTTAACTTTATGGGAATATATTTATATATTATGGGATAAATCCAAAAATATAATTTATTATCAGCTTTTCATTAGTCCAAAAGAGGTATTTACTCCATAATTAGTATGTTTCTGTTTTACACGTTTTAAGCCCAACTTTTTAAGACTCAAACAAATTTCATTCCTCATTTGGTATCCAGTGTGAATCTATTCTAAAAACAATTGTTATGAATCTTCTTTATTACCTTAGTTTTTTTTTTGTTCAGAAGTTTCATTAAAAAAATAATTTGGGTTGTGATTACACTGTTCTGCAAAATTTAACGAACTTTCTGTCCCTATGACAATTTTATCTGAACTTTATGTTTTCGAGGTTGCTGAATCCGAATCTGAAGTCAAAATTTCTCCTATATGTACAGTTATCCCGGAAAATGCGCCTAGAGTTCGGAAAAATTGTGTTTTGGGGGTTTTTGACCCAATTTTTCGCCCAAAAAAAAAATATATATATTGGGCGGTTGAATATCTTTAAACTATCAAGAAAACGAATCAAATGTCAAAAAAAATCTGTTGACCTTACTTTTTTAATAAAAATGAAAAATAAGAAAAAAATAAATTGATTTTTCCTCATATTGAGTCTTAGTATTACTATTACTTTTTCAATGGTGTAACAAATGTTTTGTGACTTTTTCCTGACATTAGTCTATAGTCTAGAGAATTACAATATATGTGACCGAAAGGGGGGAGGGGATGTCAAGAAAAATGGGGGGGATACTAAAAAAAGTACATACAAGTTGTAGTTTTCCCCAAACAAGCAATTTTTTTAGTGTCCCCCCAATTTTTCTTGACCCCCTCCCCCCCCCATTTTTCTTGACCCTTTTCAGGCGCATTTCCAAATACCATCAATATCAATATATCTAAGCCCCAAGCAACCTTATTCAGCACATTAATTGAACTACCTGAGTTGTTAATTTACAACACATAAAATAATGAATTCATTTTATTTAAATGGTAACTTTATTCTTTTATTGGTTAAAAATCATCCCCCAATTTGGAGGTTATAAAAAATATATTGAATATTATATATTATTTATAATTATTATTATTAATTTAGGCTTCTTTTACTATTAATATTAATTCTCATTATCTAGCTAATTTAATGTTTATTGTTACTTGTTTTTAAAATTTTAATATTTTTTTAAAAAAAATAGAAGTGTTAGTGGATGAAGGATTTGTTTTGAGTTTACTATTCTTATCTTTTATTTATTTATTTTTGTTTTGTTTTCTTTATTTATAAATTCAATTTCTATTAGATGCTTAGCAGGCGTCTTTGCTTTTAGGCACTATCGTATTTTTTTTTTTATTTTTTTTTTTTTACACAGTATCAATCAATCAGTAACAAATCAAAAAATGTAAATTAAAAATCAATAAATTAAATTATTATAAAAATAGGGATTGAAGTAAGTTATTACTCACAAAAATTAATACTACAGTTGGATCAAGAAAAGATTTAATTCTGACAGCTCTAATTGAGCAACCTCTAGAGCTATTTCTAGAGGGTCATGCCCAAGGTGTATAGACTATACTCTATACACCTTTGTCATGCCCCTCTGCCAGTGAATGTTTTGTTTGCCTAGTTGGCCTGACCTTCTAGAAGTGTCTGGCTCTCATTAGCTACTACCCAGAATTTCTGATTTTCTCGTGTTGTCAAAATTAAACCTTTTTTTTTCTTGATTCTTCTATAATCTAATAGAAATACCGTTACGTGTTCAGTATAGGTAGGATCTTGTTTAAAGAAGATAATGAGAAATAACCAACAATATATTGCTCTACCTTATACATTTTTGTGTAAATTTGGCATTTATATCTGTTATTTTATTATTTTTAATCAAAATAAAGTATACTTTTGCATAATACCGTAACCTCTACTCGGTAATAAACTTGGGTCAATTAATTGAATTACATGTCAAATCTACAAAAAGTTTAATAATACAAAATTTTCATCCTATATATTAATCTGTTGTTTTCAATCAATACATACTTGCTATGAAATATAGAAATGTAGCAACTAAATCAGCCAGCAGCAATAATATTTTTAATCAGTCATTTATTACCTAGAAGACAGTTTATCACTTTAAAATATAGTGTAAGACAAAAAAGATTTAAAAAACATGCTGTTTCCTAAAAAGAAATTCTATGAAATATTAATGTTGTTAGATGGTCAGTGTGGATAAATAAGTACTATTGAAACTAATAATACTATTGGAACTATTATTATATAAAGAAGAAACATTTACTGGTTTCTATGAATTAATTACTGACTTTAATGTTCTGACAAATCCCCTTTTAAAAATTTAGATAATTCAGTAAATTAAATCCTAACAAAAAAACTTGGTAAAAAGTAAGTAAGCTAAGTCTCACGTAAAATGTTGTTAGATTATAGGTGTAGCCAAGTTTCCCTAGCCTAGACCAAGTAAGTTCTACTAAGTAGGTCTGATATATCCAGTATAAGTAAATGATGTTGTCTGTCCCCCTCTCTATTCTTTGTCCCTCACAAACTCAAACATTTTCTTTCCCAAATTACTCGTTAAAATTAAAACATTTTTTGACTTGGCAAATACGCAGCACAAACTTATTAAACTGTGACAAATCAGAAAATAATTTTTAATTTGAGTGTTGCAGCACGTGGTTACAGAAATGTGTGAGACTGCATCTAATTTTAGCCTCTTTGTGCTGCACATGCAGAGTATTAGGGAAAAAAATGTTTGAGTTTGTAAGGGACAAAGAATAGAGAGGGGAGACAACTTGTACTGGATAAATCAGACAGTTGTACTAGAAAGAACTTGTACTGGACAAAATAAAGTATACTTTTGCATAATACAGTAACCTCTACTCGGTAATAAACTTGGTACAATTAATTGAATTAAATGTCAAATCTACAAAAAGTTTAAAAATACAAAATTAATCTTTAAAAGCTCAAAGTCTTTTTCACCCAAATTCGTAAAATAAAATACTAGAATGTAAAAAAAAAAAAATGTTAATATTTATGGTAAGAAAGATCAAATTTAATGCAAAGTATACAAGTAATAGTAAATAAACATGAAATATATGAAAATATAACTTCTTAGTTCTTCCTCATTTCAAGGCATACAAATTCTCTGTATGAAATGTAAGTCAAATATTAATTTTCTGGAGGGGAAAGTAATTCAAAACTAAAAAATAGACTACATTTTTAATTATATAGCCTTTATTTTGTATATAGCCTTTAATGTTTATTTATTTTTTTTTTTTGAGAAGGATCGATTTTACGCTTAATTAACACAAAAATAAAGCATTCACTATAAACCAAGTATATTTCTTTGTGATAGTTTATCATAAATACATTCTAATAGAAAATAAATCAAATCACATTACTTAAAAACACTATTTTTTTAATAATACAAATAGATTTATACTTAATTAGGATTAACTTATTCAAATTGGGATACATCTTCTATATTTTATAAATATTTACAATTATATACCTGTGTACGTTGGTTTGTTTCATAAGTAGTCCATATCCCCCATATGGTTCAAGATATAAAACATGAGAATTGTATATTAATTCCCTTATTCTATGATTTGTTATTAATAAAATATTGAAACCCTTCAAAGTAACTTCAACTATGTAACTTTTCTATACCTTTAAAATTTACAGAATTTTATGAGAGCATGTATAACATAAAACTAGGAATCCAATTTTTATAATGAGTTTTCGTTTTTCAGTTTCCTTTTAAGGTCCCACTTTTGATTTTATTTTTTCTCAATGAAGCACCCTTAACCTTTTTTTTATATTATGCTATGATTAAAATAACCCTTGTTTATTTCTTGTTATAAAACCACATTTTTTTTTAAATAATAAAACTCCAATTTTATTTTATCCATCCATTCATGGTTTAACCACCAAAAACAGTATACTTTTTTTTTTTTTTTAAGTTTGCACCTTTGTTTCAATCATACTTTTTTTGATATTTTAATTCCAGAATCGTGGTGATCGCTTGTTTTTTTAATTTAAATATTTCATTAACCTTATTGGTTTTCACTCCTATATGTTATTTCCCATGTCTCTTGTCTAACCTTTTTTCCACTGTTTATTCTTAGTTTATATGTATGTTTTAGTTTATAATAAATATATAAACAAGGAATTGTTGAATGAATGCCAATCTTTTTTTTTGCAAAAAAATTTTCTATTTCATACATCAGATTACATTTTATATTTACGTACTTTTTAATATAGAGCCAGAATCTCCAAAATCCATCACATTTACTAATTTAAGTAGTATTATAGTAGATAGGCTCTGCGGTTGGTTGCATAATGGAATTCTTGGTCATCTGGATCATATTCTTGTTGTTCACCACTGGAAGACCTAGAACTCCACTTCCGTCTGCAGTCTCTAGTAAGGACCCTTATAATAGCTTCACTCTGTCTGTCCATTTGAAACACTCTCTGTTATATAATTTTTGAATAGTTATACTCAGAAACATGAAAATTATCAATGTGGTTGGATCTAATTAAGCATGAAACTATGCTTCTAATAAATTGATTAAAATAATATTCATTGACACCCCTCCCCTGACCTCCCTGTAATGTGGAGGGGCTAAAGTTGCTCATGATTCACACCTTCTACTTCTAGAAGTGTGAACCTGAAGTTTTGGGTTCTAAAACCAGACAGAGGTCATAGGTATAGGTTCATTAAACAAACCCAAAGCCAAATTTTGACTGACACAATATTAAGATCACCACTTCACTCATCCACTTGGTATAATCATAAGTGTGACAAATGTCTTACCTCTTTGGGGTTCGTAAATTCAATTGTTGTTGTCCCCTTTCCCCTCTATCTCAAGCATTGTTCTAAAATTATGATAATTAACTGATGTTATTGTATTTATTGTAGTGATATTACTACAAAAACTTTTTGGTTCCATTACTTTGTTGTCTTTTTTAATAAAAATTAAGTGATTCTAATAAATTTCCATTCAAGATTTTTGCTTCATTTATCATAACTAATGATGGTTTCTCTCTTTCTCAGCATGTTTATTTTAACTTTAATGTTAATCCTTTAAAAGTAATTGGTTGGTCAAATTATTGATTGTAAGATGATATAGCTATTACGTTATGTTATAATCTCATGTATAATAATTATAAAATCATATTAATAATATCATGTTTAATACTCAGTATTAAACATGATATTAATTTATTATTATTATTAATTTGTTATTCTTCATCGGTGTATAATAGGGAAAATATAGTGGCCTTGCTCTCTCCCAATGAGGCATAAAACACCAGTATAAAGCCGTGTCCACACTAGCCGTTGACCATGCCGTTGGCAATGCCGCCGGCAAAGCCGCATAGACAAAGCCTATGGGCTGTACCTCTGTCCACATTAGTGTTGGCATTGGTATTCGATCATTTCGAAAATGTTCACCGAGGAAGCCGCGAGATGCCGTTGGCACGTCCACACTAGTTTTTTCTAGCGGCTTTCTTTGATGGAGACCGACACTCGAGCGATTCCTGTTGGCATGTGCCGATGATCACGTCTACATCAACGGCATAGTGTGGATGCGGCTTAATGTGCACTCACATATGAGTTACTTGAGACAAGGAGAGAAATCAGAAGATAAGAAAAAAAGCTCCAGTCCCCATCCCAAAAAAATCAGCCTATTAAAGTAGTGATATCTTCATTTCAGCCAAGTCTGTTGCCTCAATCAGAAACTGGCCAAGTATTAACAACTAAAGCTTGTATTAATCAATTAAAATAAAAGAGCAGGTGCGAGGTTATGGACTGATGAGAGAGCTGACTTGGCCACAATGTAGATATTTATTACTACTTTGATAGCCTGACATTTTTTTAGGG
>KZ651577.1:97644-109399 GCA_001010745.2 Gerris buenoi | reverse complement strand
CCTAGAGCCCAGAGAGGTGGGCTGATTTCCTAACAACCGAGGATTCGAGTTTCTTCGACAATCTTCGTTAAGCCGCTCGGGTGTGTGACGTCACTCGGCGTCGTAAGATCTACCAATATACATTTTTACTGGGCTTGAAAACTAGTTATATTTCTCTCTACTAGATAGCAGTGGTAGGATAGATAAAATATATTATATACTTTTCCCATTTTTTTGGCGATTATGAATTAAGTGAATGATCTTTTTCTTATAAAATATATTAGGCAAACAACTTCTGATGCTAAATTAAAAAAAAATAATGCAAATTATAAAAAGATAAAACAGTCTAACTGAAGTTTGTGTAACGTAAGTTCTCGATAATATTTTACTCATTTTTTGGGTATATACTTAATATTTTCTTTCAATTAATTACACAAATCCACGGATCTGGGTTATAATCATGGATTCCTATTCAGCGATAATTTGCTGTTTTCCCTATTTTTATGACTTCTCGAACCATCATAACCTAGCGAAAACTATTAGGACCTACTTGTATAATACGTGGGCGGCCAGCCTACGTAACGGTTTCCCTAGAATGTGTATTCGCGTTCGCGGCAATTTTAATCATTTAATTTAAGCTAAGTTAAAATGATGCGACGTACATTTTTTTACACTTTGTGTCAAGCGTTGTAATAATTATCTTCGAAATTGTAATCATAAAAGTATGACGGTATCGTGATCGTACTGCACGCTCGTAGACGCTCGGGAAATGATTACAAACAATAGTTGTGCAGCTAAATTTAGACGCAGGAGTCTATGACATGGGTCAAGATCGCATCATACTCTTCCCCTGCATGACCCCCCCCCCCCAGGGTGGGCTTGAGTAGCCCACCCAGTTAAATAGGTCACGCGCCGCCACTGGATAACATTAAAAATGCATTTATTTGATTGATTTTTTATTGTATATTTACCATGATTATGATAAATATGCAAGAATTAGTAATCAAGTATTTTACTAGTTTGATAGTAAAGCTTGATATTAATAAATTTTAAATAGAATCATAATTAAATTAAAACATAAAATCAATAATTACCAACCACAATAAACAATATCCTAGCATTGAATCTATAATAATTGTGTTTGTTTAATTTGGGGATATAGTTGGGCTCCTTCACTGAAGGGCAGTGAAGCAGGTCAACTTACGGACTTCATCGAAGGGCTAGGACCTGGTCAGCTTGTAGGGCGTCAAGTTTTAGGTTCTCCTGCTCTAGGAGACATCCAGCTGTCCCTCTGTCAACAGAAAGGACATTTGGAAGTAGAAGTCATCAGGGCAAGGGGCTTGCAGGCAAAACCCAACTCCAAAAACTTACCTGGTAATTTATCGATATTATAATTTTTGTATTTTATTATTATTATTTTATTAATGTATAATTAAAACTTAAGTATTTTGTTAATTTTACTTCTACAGAGTTTTACCACAAGGAAAGAAAAAAAATCTTATCTTCTTCTACAAGTTTTATTTATAAGTATAAAATATTGCTTCATACCTCTACTGGACACATTGACTGATCAAGAGTACATGCTAAGGATAATAGTAATATAATGAACCAACATCATTTCTGTTGCAGCCCCATATGTAAAAGTGTACCTGGTGAATGGTAAGAAGTGCCTTGCGAAAGCCAAGACGGCGACTGCCAGAAGAACCCTGGACCCTTTATATCAACAACAACTCACCTTTAGAGAACCCCTTAATAACTGTTTCCTTCAGGTAATACTTATTATCCTTTAGCTTTACTGACTTACTTAACTACTAATCTCTAAACGCGGGAGCAATAAAACATATCCACTGTTTGAACACTAATATTCCTAACCCTTTAGGCATCTTAAGATTAGATGTGACTTAAATAATCATGTTCATTTGTTGTTTAGGTGACAGTTTGGGGTGACTACGGGCGGATGGAAGGGCGCAAGGTGTTCATGGGTGTAGCTCTAATAATGCTCGACGACCTCAACCTCCAGAACATTGTCATCGGCTGGTACAAACTGTTCAGCACTTGCCTGCTGGTCAGTTCTGGGGCGCCACTTTCCAGGCGCACGTCCATAGCCAGCCTAGACTCCCTTAGATCTTAGACAGATTCAAAGAACTTAGTTAATCCTCCCAACCCCACTGTATAATATCGACAAATCTCATTTAGTTTCTCACAAATATGTTTAGTTCTTCGATAACTTCCTTTCCTTTCCACTCTCCTTTTCAGATGTAGTAATTCCCTATTCAAAAACATGTATGTAACATTTAATTTTATCACCACCTGATATATACATTTATATATATATATTTTTCATTTGGTGTCAAAGATATTATGACTTTAGGACTGACATTGTGATTCTGTTCTTGGTAATTATGTTATATATGACCCTTTATTTTACATGTTTTACACCCATGATACACCATTCACGTCTTTGACTTGACTCTGCCATTTGAATCTACTACTAGCCAATAGGCCTCCACAATTCGATTCTCAGGTAAAGAGTTGGTTGGTGGAAGCATTGAACACTCTGCGAGGTAGTCTGTGTCTTGCCGTTCTTCCCCTGGAGAGAGCATTGGTTGCTAATGACAAGTCCCGGTGTGTGTAGGGTCTGGAGGTAGTTGTGGCCAGTAGAGAACGGGTCCCTTTTCGAGGAGTCTGGTCCACTTCTTCCCAGCAGAGGCATCCTGATGGCGGTGGTCAAGCCAACAATGTGCTGCCGTTTCAGTCTGTGGCTTGGCTGTGGACAGTGGTATGTTGACCTCAGGTTGTGGGAGGTTAGTTCCTTTCTTAGCTAGAGCATCAACTCATTCATTCCTGCTGATTCTCATGTGACTTGGGACCCACTTAATGACTATGCTGTTGTACAGTTGTCCCTGCTGTTTTAGGTAGATAGATTAATAGTTCGCTCTCTGTAGCTTTATGTGAGCAGATAGTTTGGACAGCTGACTGGTTGGTGGGGCCTTTTCAGTTGTTTTTCTGACTGCTATGGTGAGGTGACAGCTACAGATCCTTCAAAAATATTCTACAGTAGTTTCTTGTCCAAGTGTGCCCCGTACTGGCTGCCATCAATATTGATTTTGAGCCATGAATCTTTGGAATATAGGTCTCTCTAGCTTGGAGAGCTTTTGCTGCAGGATTAGTGTGTCTATCTCTTTTGTTTTAGGGAAGATTCAGTTACATCACTGGAAGGATTGTTTTGGTTAGTCAACAAAGGCTCTGGGTTCCCAAGGTCGAGATTTTATTTGCGAGCCAGTTTTTTAGCCTTGTCGATGGGTGTCACAGCCTTACTGAGGATGCTCTTAGGTTCTATATGGCCCCCAGAACTCTCTATTAACTTGTCCCAATGTGTTTGGAGAGGCTCTGCTCCTGTGTGGAGCTCCATCGCTGGGATGAGTGTCAATTTGGCACCATTAGTAATAATTTTAAGTGCCTGTTTTGGATCTTGTTACAACGATAGGCCTATCTTACTCGACAGCATAGAAACCTCACTGCTGTATTCTATCACTGTGGGGTACATATGTTTTAAAGGCAGTGCTTAGAATATAGTGCCTCAATTTGTAGCAGTGGCCCTGCTCAGTAGTCTGAGCCTTTTGGTGCCCTTTTTCGTTTGCTTTTGCTGAGTTAGCATTAAAAGATACCTTACGGTCAAAAGTGACTTAGATGATGATAGATTGTAAAAACTTGGAAAACAGTCATCTTGTTTGCCTTAGTCCAGCACTCAAGGCTACATAGTGCACTCATGAAACTTGCTCAAGAACTACATGGTTGGAGCTAGTGGCTCAAATGATAAGATCATCAACATATAGGAGTGTGACAACTCCAGGAACAGACTTTACTGCTGCAAGGACATTGTTTATCATGATATTGAATAGTAGGCAACTAATAACTGTTCCTTTTGGCAGGCCATGGCGCTGGGTCTTGCAGTTTGGCTTATTATTCATATATCTTACCCTCAGCAGTATTTGTGTAAAAAAAGACAAATCCAGTTTAGAAGGAGGTGCTTCGTCCCTTCATAGTTATAAACTAGATTAAAATAGAGTATATTCATCTCGTCTAATTTGGCAATAATAAAATAAATTTAAGTATTTGACTTGGCTATAAATTGATAACAATTTAACTGTTATAAAACTATAAATAATTATTTAAAATATTTTTCATCTACATAACTATTGCATTCTAAGGTTATTGAATTTGATTTAATCTCGTTGAATTGATGTGTTAGTTTTTCTTGTGAATGTCAATGTTAATTCTTCAGGTCATAATATCTTCAAACCATCCATCTCTCAGTTCCCTTGCACCTTATTCCTCTCATCTTAGTTCGAACCACTTCACTGTTAGTAGATGATATCTTTTAGTATAGAATGAGCCGCTATTTTTTTTCTTAGAGATTCATAACAAATACAAGATCCTGACTTTTGTTCATTGATTATTTAACTGTCATGAAACAATAACACAAATTAAAAAAAAAAAAAAAAATGTTCAAAATGGATTTAATAAAAAAAAGTAAAAATAACAGGTTCTAGGCTAATTAAAGAACTTAAATTTAACTACGAACAACGTTTATTTTAGATTTATATGTACCTTTGGTCATTGAATTTATAAGTACCATATTTTTATGACAACTGCCTTTAAATTACCAGACAGTATTAAAAAAAATGGAATTCCATTATTATTTATAAATTTAATAAAACAATTTAACAGTTCCCTCTGTATAGTTTGATACTAAGGTTATGAGCAATGCCTCTGATATTGATTTAAATTTTATAGAAAAAATTATTTGTTTCTTTAGTCTAGAATTACTGAATAGAATTATAGAAATTTATTGATGTATAAATTAATTTTTCTATAGGAATCCTAAACTGTTTGCATTTCTATTTTCAAAGGTATTGTTCATAGTTTCAGATGGGTCCCTATTTAATCAGCTTTCATTTTATACCTTGAGCCATTAAAATAAGCCCGTTCTCGTTGGATTAATGAAAATAAAAAAATCATTTTATAAAACGCTAAAGCATTGCTAAACAAAAAGAATAAAAATGAAGAAAATAATTGAATATTGTTATTGCATTGTGAAATTAAAAAAATATAAAATAATAGTTAAACATAATACTTTGTAATTTTTTTTATTTTTTTAATTGTTCCGTAAGCTTTTTTTTAATATGAATTTTATTTTTTCTTCTTAAAGAAAAAATAATCATATAGAACTCTTAGATGTTTGTAATTTATTTTATTAAAAAAAAAAAAAAAATCCATTAATTTTTTTGTTATAATTACTTTTCATTATATTTACAAGTTAAATAATTCAAGGAGCTAATAATGACTGTTGTTTTTAAAATCCTGAATAGCCATAATCCAGAGAAGAAGTTAGAAAGAATCCCAAAAAGATGTGCGTGCACCGCACTTACTACCTTAGGTAACTCCTTATTAGATATTAGTCGCTTGTTACTATTTATTTTAAGCTTTTTTTTAAAAAAAAAAAATCCTTGATAATAAAATGATTTGCCATATTAGTAATACATATCATATTTAAATGCACTTCATTCTATTGGAATGTTAAACACTTGTTTGCCCTCTTGTTCAATTATTTTTCCTCATGCATAACTTTTTCTTTTTTGTGTGTGATTTTATTATTTTTATATTTAATAATTTAATATATATATATANTAGCAGCATCATTTAGTCTGTTTGTCCACTATTCTAATTGCTTTATTTTTAATAATTTGTATTTATCATGAATAATAACTAACTTGGCCTTTAAACCAATTTGACAGGTTCAATAAGTATTATTTTAGCTAGCCTTGACATAATTTTAAATAAAATTCAACAGTTCTGTATAATATTTGATAATTAAGTATTGCTTACAAAACTTAGGGCCACAAATATGGAGCTATAATGAAAATTCTCAAAATGACAACATATAATTTGGACCCCAAGCAATGTTAACTCCAAAAAAATTCTAATCAATGGTTGTGTAAAATTCAGGAGGTTTTTTTGCTGAACCTTGTTTTTTATAAATGTCTAGGTACTTCTTTAGATTGTTACTCCCCTTTATTTCTTTTAATATAAATGACTTTGACTAAATAACTATTAAGACAAAGGGAAATTTAGTCCTATATACTTGGGACAAAGGAATATCACAATTCTGTTTTCGTAAAGGGAAGTAACAGTCTAAAAAACAACATTCTGCACACCTTCTTTAGATTGTCTCCCCTCTGTTTTTTATATAAGAGGAGTAACAATCTAAAGAAGTGTCATTTTGAATTGTTTAAAATTATACTCCTGCCCATTTTTATATAAGGTTGCTATTCTTACATTTTTCCGTAATCAGGATTTCATTAGGCTTTATCATGGACAAAACCTTTTCCTTGTGAATTATGATTTTGAAAGTGTTAAAAAAAAAAAAAAAAACATATTAGAAATAAATTATTGAACAAACAGGCTTATACAGTCGGACCTCCATACAACGAACTTCTATGCAACGAAAATCTCTATACAACAATTTTTTTTTATATCCCACGATTTCTCTATGTAAAGGGTTTCTGTAGTAAAAAAAATTCTATATTATGAAATTTCTATACAACATTTTTTTCTTTCTGGAACCATCAGTTTCGTTATATGGAGGTCCGACTGTATTTATGTATTTAAAATATATTTTTAAATTTTAAACTTTTTTTAATATCTTCTAATTTTAATTTTAATTACTCTCTATGGTAACAGTAAAATATCTTTGTATTATTTATTCTTAAGTATCAATTCACTTGGTTCCTATTTGTTTATTTTTTTGGTATTTTACTCTATTTTGGGTATTAACTTTCCTATGGTTTGTTTTATAAAATTCTAATTAGTATTATTTAACTTAATAAATTTTTAGACAGGCATTAACACACTCTTCCTGTTGTCATGTTATTTCAGATTTAGAAAATATTTAAAAACGTCCATTCCTACATACTAAATTACCTATCTAAATTTTGTTGGGTTGCAAATCAAATATGTATATTATCAATTTATTTATTTTTGGGACTAAGTTTTTTTACCTTTAAATCACTCCTTTTTGTGTATTTTATTAAAAAAAAAATAAAATAAAAAATACGTATGGTGTCGGTAAATCCGTTAGGAATGAAGTTCCTTATGCATTTCATTAAATATAACTTATAAAATCTGCTAAGTATATGGTACTAACTACATACTAACATGTTGGAGTTACAAAAGATACTACATTAAAAGATACAAACTATTTGCACTTAGCGGAATTAATGCAAAATTAAAAGAAAAACATTTTTCTTTATCATTGAACCAATCATCTTGCAATAAATATGTATTGAATATTGAGAAAATAGTTATTCATAATGAGTTGTTAGTTAAAGAGAATGATTATGAGTTGATAGTTAACAGGACTGTTCACTTAACCTCACGCACTGTCTTATTTAAAAAATCATAAAATATATCTCTTCACTACACAAAAACTTCTGCTTGTATCAGGTTGAAATTTTACATGCCTGTTTCGAGGGTACTTTAGATGATGCCTATGAAGTTTTATTACAATCGTTAAGTTAGAGCGTATTATATATCGGTAAAAATGTTGTTTTTCTCTATTTTAAACTTTTAGGTCCGCTTTAATATAATTAGCGATCTTTAACACTTCTTAGCGGTGTTGGTGTTGTTTTGAAAAACATATTTAAAATAGTCATTTGTCTCACTAAATAGATGAAGTTAGAATTTTTTCCTCTCTTAAAACTTCAATTTTACATTTGTAGCTACGTTTGAACGCTTGGGCGGATAACATTGTCTAACGAACTCGTCTTGGACATTGTTAAAATGAACATGTGTACCAAATTTAAACTAAAATCAATGATCATTTACTATTTACTGATTTGGTGAGGGTTGCTTATGTGATGGTCGGTTTTTTGACAGTTTTTTTTTTTTTTTTTTTTTTGATTCACTCCCGGGCTGCAGACGATGTAAAGTGCCATAAGGAACTTCATTCAAAAAAAATAAATAAAGCACTTAAGAATTCGATATTACATTTTATTGTCCATTTTTTAGAGAAAGGTAGTAAATTACATTTGCTGTATTTTATTATCTTTAGTATAATTATGCTGTTTAGAAACCTTTATTACCAAAATAAATACAGTAAAAGTAACAAGTCTTAGGATTTAGCTTAACTAAGACATAATGCAAGCATTAATAAATAGACAATACTATTTATTAAATGTTTAAATTTTATTTCTTTGCCTTGCTAAAATAATTATGGTTTTACACTTTTACATTTAAAGCTTAATTTTACCTAAAATATTACCTTAGCTTTGAAATCAATATCAAACAATACTAACTGTGTTATTGCAATTTAAAAATAAATAATAATAATTATAACTTTATTTTATATTAAGTATTATTTATTGTATTAATCACTTTAATTTATATTCTTGTTATTTAGCACAATGGTAAACTATTTTACCCTTATTTACTTTATTTTTAAACTATCTTTGCTTTATTATTATTTTATTTTCAATTCACTTTGTTAGTTTCATTCATGAAAATTAATAATTATGAATTCACTTTTGAGTAAACTTATTTGTTGTCTATGTTTTATATAAATTTATTTTTCTCTTTGTTCAAATTAATTGTTTCTAATGTTATAATTGTCGTTTATGTGAAGTTTTGAATCACTATTTTTGCGAGGGATATATTCGTGTTTAATGTTTTTATATTAATTGTATTTTGGAGCATGTAATTCTCTGCCAAAATAGTTAAGAGTTAAATATTAGGTCTTGAGTAAATTTTAAAATTTGTTTGCTTTGCGGCAAAAACCCAATATTTTGTTAGTCAATAATAATTATATTGGATGCTTACCTTCTTCGAGAAGCATCTCTTCAATTTTTTAGAGTTGTTCATCTCCCATACTATTATTTTAACTTTATTTGCTTTAGGCCTCCTCCAGTTACCAATTATGTACTCCTCAAATTCTTTCCTATGACTTTTTTAACTTTCCATCCATTTTTATTAGGTAAATCTTAAGGAGCAAAAATATTGACTTTTTTATATTGTACTATGATAGTCTATTCTTTGTAAAATTTATAAATTTTTTTATCTTAAATACATCATAAAATCAGGATAATTGGAACTGAAGATTTAATAAAAGCAAGGATAGCGAGCATCAGTCTACTGTATAAAACAAAGTTTTAGATTTCCAACATTTGTAAAATATATATCCTTCTTCAGTTAATAATAAAAAAAAATGTATACATTCTTCGTAAGGTATTATACATTTCAAGAAACCCTTCAAGAAAAAATCAAAAGGGCCAATTGGGGGAGCGGGCTGGCCACTCCAAATCGCCCCGCGTTCTTCCGAGAATTGAAGTCACGTTTGGAGAGTTCCTGCACAATCGCCAACTTGTAAGGATGGTAATGAAGATCATCGCAAAGAATTTACCTCCAAGTGCAGACACATGTTAGGAGAACGCCGTGGGGATTACAAGAATGAAGCTCTCACTGCCTCAATGTTCTCAATGTTGATCTGATAGGCCGAGGGATTCCAGATCTTTGTCTTGTCGCACTCACGGTATGTCTGATCGTTGTGACCCATGTAACAATTGATTTCCGGTCCAGGACAAGGCCCAACGGAGCTACAATAAAGCAATTTTGGTAGGCGCGCTGGGTTGTGATCACAGAACATCTGTTCGAAAGTATGGCCTCAACAGAAACGCATGCTTCACACTGTTCCTGATGAGCCACACAACTTAAGAACAATTTCTCTTGCATGAGACCACTCTCGGTTAGCAGCATCATCTACAGGCTGAAAGGCCCGCATTTTAAAAAAAGGATGTTGCTGCATCCTGTACATATATGGTTATAAATTCTTCGTAAGGTGTTATACATTCTTGAATAATACTCTGAAGAAGGAACAACGTTTTTTACATTTGAATGATCCTCTCTATCCACAAATTCTATTTAATTCTCAGCCAATATCCACATAAATACCATTCATTTGAGTAATTTATTTTCTAGTTTTATTTCCTTTTCTACAAAGACTGCCTTTTTAACTACAGTCGACTCTCGATAACTCGAACTTCAGGGGTAAATAGAAAAATTTGAGTTGTCGAGTTTTTCGACTAATCGAGTTTCTAGATATTGAGGTCTAAAATAACCAACTTCAAGTTATAGAGGTTCCTACTCAAGTAAGAATACAGGGTATTAAACAAAAACTATATACATATATTGCTAATCCACTTGCTGCGTCATCATTACTTATCCAGAATTTTTAGGATAGTTGATAAAGTATTTGGCGGCATGCCGAATTCTCGAAAGAAGGGGAAGCAATGATATGTGACTTTACTGTATGACTATGACATGCGAGTAATCTACTACTCTACTAATGTATGTGATCAAGTAGGCACCTGTGAACTTCGAGTTATAGAGGGGATTGAATCAAAACTTCAACTTATAGAGGTTGCCCACGGCTCCAAAAACAAAATAAATTCGTCTAATCGGGGTTTTGATTTTGAAATATTCCACTTATAGAGGCAATAATTTAGGCAAACACTATAGGGAAATGAAGGGGATTCGAAAAAAAATCGAGTTATCGAGGAATTCGAGTTATTGAGGTTCGAGTTATCGAGAGTCGACTGTATGTACAATTGTCTTTTTTATCCCTTTTAAACAGTTTTTAGAACCTTTTTGCGCTTTTAACATTTATTTGTGATCAGTATTGCTCATAAATTTTAAAATGATCAAAACCAATTCATTCGAACTATTACCTTTTTGATCATTAACCTGAATTATATCATTGTGCTTGAGACAACACACTCTAAGTCCCATGGAAATCCTTTCCTAGTAAATTCCATAAAGCAGTTTTGGCAAGAAGTGCATCCCTTCAAAATAACAATTTGCAAAAGTATAGAATAGACAACAAAATATGTAATATGTGTATAGTAGTCTTATTAACTAACAGGGTGAACTTTTAATTATTTTGAGGTTTTTATTGATTTATTTGTTATTTTTTTCAATCCTATATTACTTTTTTTAAAAAAACAAACTGACTAAAATCTGTTTACACTTAAGAATTCGATATTACATTTTATTGTCCATTTTTTAGAGAAAGGTAGTAAATTACATTTGCTGTATTTTATTATCTTTAGTATAATTATGCTGTTTAGAAACCTTTATTACCAAAATAAATACAGTAAAAGTAACAAGTCTTAGGATTTAGCTTAACTAAGACATAATGCAAGCATTAATAAATAGACAATACTATTTATTAAATGTTTAAATTTTATTTCTTTGCCTTGCTAAAATAATTATGGTTTTACACTTTTACATTTAAAGCTTAATTTTACCTAAAATATTACCTTAGCTTTGAAATCAATATCAAACAATACTAACTGTGTTATTGCAATTTAAAAATAAATAATAATAATTATAATTTTATTTTATATTAAATTTAAACTTTCCGTAGTATGAATTACCAAACTATATGAACTACCAAAAACTTAAAACATGAATTTATATGGGTTGTTGGCACGCCGCTGTCTAGGTTTATTTGTTTGTCGGTTCTAGCATTAAAGGTAAAAATGTTGTATAAAGGGAAGATATTATTTTGTCAGCGTTTTTCTTTCTCTATTGTAGATCGAGCCAATTTAATACAGTAACTCAATGATTCATTACAACTCATAAAATACTGCACTCAGTCTAGGTGTTTTTATTTCGTCGGTTACAGAAAGGGTGGGAGGACAATATCTGTAGCTATATTTCT
>KZ651577.1:56699-82271 GCA_001010745.2 Gerris buenoi | reverse complement strand
GGGTAATGCTACTGATATATGCCTATTCACATAAAAAATATCAAGCTGTATATATAACTCCTTCCTTCAGAAAAAAATTTCCGAAAAGCGAAATTTTCTTGATTTTTATATCTAACTTCAGGTGAAGTTTTCTCTTGGAAGGAAAATTACTAGGTGAAATATTGACATAACCTAATTTAAACACTGGGAAATTACCTTTAATTTGGTTTTTGTTTCAGCCTTCTAGGACAAATAGCTTAGGAGATATGAGCGTTGACGTAAATGCCCAAAAACACAAAAATTAGCGTGCGAAGGAAATCAAAAATGGCCGCCACTCCTAAACGGTCAAAGATAAAAATTTTTGAAGCATTGTTTTGAACACCTTAAATATGATGGAAACAACAGGGAAAATATAATTTTTTTCTAAAATGGTCGAGCAACCAACTATTTTATTTTTGGACCACTTCGTATGGATTGACCCTACTATGGAAAATTTAAATTCTTGGTTTAGTTCTAATGTCATAAATATTGACTTGCTAAATGTGTATGAATATTGAAAACTTGGATTTGGGGACTAGTTATCGGTTACGGCAGAGAAATATCATTCTCCTGCGTAGCTTAGTTGGAAAGAGCGTCTGTACTGGAAATACTGGAGGCCCGTGGTTCAAGTTCCGGCGCTGGAGTCTATTTTTCTCTGTCTGTCTCCCAGTGTTAATAATGATTATAATTTGATTTAAATTAAAATTTTAATCACTTTGCGTGCACTATACTTAATTATTATATCTAGTTAATATGATTGTAATCAATTTTTCAAAGTTTAGGGTTTTTTTTAATCATTTTTATATAATTTTCTGATAAAAGCAGTATTTAATTGCTAATAAAAGCCCTCAAAATTGAAATAGTCCCTAGCATTACAGAAAAACATGACATATTGTAATTATTTAATATTTTTAATTATAACAAAAGAAAAGTGTATCATACCATTAAAGATAAGATATGCTTTGCTTTTCTTTGAAAGAGAATACAGTAGAGTTTCACTAATCCGGATTTGATGGAACCAGGCCCTGTCCAGAGCACCGAAAATCCGGAATGAATGGAATCAGGTTTAAAATGTATGTAAAATACTGTAAAACTATTAAAATCAATGTCAAGTCGATGTCTACAAATTGATTTAGGATAGAAAATGTTTGCCATCATATTGATACAAATTGAAAGATTATTGATTGTACATTATTAGAAAGTTATTGAGGTTTGTCTGGTTAAACCAGATGTCCGGACTAGCGGGGGTCTAGATTAGCGAGACTCTACTGTAAACATAGGTTTATTTGATAAGAAAATATGTCGATAAAATTTGGAAACTTTAGTTTTGGAAGGGTTATTAAATGTAAAACTAAGCTAATCTAAAAAAAAAACAAAAAAAAAAAATCATAAATTTGTGACGTTATTAACCTATTTTGCTTGGTCATCAAAAACTAAAAAAAATTCTGATTGCACCAATAAAAATCTAAATCTGATTAGGACTCTCGTTTCGGTTTCTAAGATTGATTACTAGAATCAATCTTATGTCAAAACCTCTTTCTATAACAAAAATGTCCACTGAATTTCATTATGATTGCTGCCAGTTTGAAACTATCGACTCACATCACAATACTGTTGGTGTCTTGTTATAAAAATCCAAAGGTTTTTTTTTTTTTCATATACATAGTTAACCCTAGAGTGGTACTGCCCCATATTAGTACGTTATAGGTACTGCTTCGTAATTTTTACGAAGTTATTCTTTATCACAAATTTCTTTAGATAATTCCGTTAATATAACTTAATTTGAACTTGATTTGAGTTATAAAATACATAAAGGCCATTAACACCACAAATTAATACAAAAATAACTATGTATGGCTGGCGCCTAAGTATATATATAACACTCTTAGCCTACACATATAACTATAATTCCATGGCCCTATTTATCGCCGTCTATTGCGAGCATTATGAAAATATTTTAACACTGCTAGAGAAGAGGTTACTTGCGTTCATCAAGTAATAATAAATTATTTTTCAGTATATATTAAATTTACAATATAATAATTAATTTGTCCCCTTTTGACAAAATCTGTAGGTCGCTCCTTCTCTACCAGTCGTATAAATATTTTCTTATTGAGGGGAAAATAATATTATTCCATTATTTTTCTAATGTTCTTTATTATAAAAATAAATATTTTAAATAGGCAAATAATAAAAATAGGCAAAATAAAGGAATAAAGAAAAATTTTACACAATTTTAGGAATGTAAAAAATAGCCTGACATACAAAAGTTACAAAACGTCTTAATTTAATTAGTAATTAATTAATTATCTTAATTAATTAGTCTTAATTACATCTAGAAATGGTACTCCTATGTAGAAAATACGAAGGTCAACTTACCCTTAATTAGTACTGGTTCGTAAAATTGACTAACAATATTTTATGTGAAACGGTACAACTACGTAAATCTGACGAAGTGACTTTTGCTAAAACCTTTGTATAGGGCAAACGCTGATTCCCTGACATGCGAGCGTCTACCGGCATACTGAAAACATTCCACTAAAGGCATAGATAAGGTCCCAACCCCCTCCACATTTCTAGACTTCTGTAATTTACAGAAAAAGACAACCCTTTGTAAAAATTACGAAGCAGTACCACTCTAGGGTTAATAAAATGTAGACTTTGAGAAATCGGGAAATAATTAAAGAACTTTTTACCATCCACCTGAACTATGTTGACCTATGTAAAAATGTTCTGCTTTTTAATAATTTAACACATATTGAATTAACCTCCAATTTCCGTTTCATTTTTTTATTGATAATTTAAAATGCAGGTAGTAGCGGCAACCTCTTAAGGCTCCAACATTCTAAATTGAACTAATATAAAATAAAATATATCTATATTGTACTTTTTATGTGAGTAGAAGTGGTAGAGAGCTCTGTAATTTTATCGGAATTTCCATGCAAGACAAGTCATGTCTCGATTCAATGAATTGCCTTTTGACTCCTTTACCTAATGAGTCTTTAAATGAAATTACACGATTTTCCGTCTGAACTAACATCCTGCTTCTGGTTCTGTTTTGCTAGTATTCTTCAAAAATCTTTACAAATGTATAAAAAATGTGATTATAGTAAATTCTTTTTATAGCTAACAACTATCTTTTCATTTGCATTATGATTTTAAATAATTATTTGATATAATATACCAGACTTTCATAAATACTTATTAGTCTGTTATTTCCCCCCTTATTAGTCTGTTATTTTCCCCCTTATTAGTCTGTTATTTTGAGGTTATCTCAACATGAAACTTGTAAATCATAAATTATTGATAAATATAAATTTAGTTCTACGCTTTAAAAATATTGAAATACTAACAACAACAACATTATTTTTATTTATTTTTTTATTTTTTTTTTTAGGAAATGAGAAAGTTAAAAAGCTAGATTTATAATGATTGAAGAATTTTTTTTTGAAGTAGTGGCTAGGGGAATTGTTTGTTTTTAATGTTAAAACTGTGTAACACATTTGTTCACCACTCTGAAGTGAAATCACAGTGCCGTAGTATTTCTCTCAACATCGTCTGGTTTCAACTCCCTGCTTATTGTCAATCAGCTGCTACATCCCTGCTCTTAACAAACCTCAAGGTATGATTTCGCTGCTTTTATCTTCTGCTTGTTGCTTCTCAATGGATTCAGTCTTAATTCTCTTTGTTGCAGTAAGATTGATTTATAATAGGTTTGTTCCAACCACACCTCAAACTAGTTTCAAACTCTACGACGCATGTGCATTAGCAAAAAACGTTCAAATGTAGTCCGATGCGCATGTGTCGGACAGTTCCAAACCAGTTTAAAGAGTGGTTGTAACAAACCTGTAGTTTAAAAAATTATCAGGGTCCTTTAAGTATTTTAGACATCTACACGAGACTAAATATAAATAATTGATGCCCCAATCCTACAATGTAAAACAATAAAAGTAATATAGAGTAAGTTCCACAGACAAATTAATTTACAGAAATCAACTATTATTGATTAAAGGTACCTAATAACAATAATAAATGTCAAGAACTTAACTGAGAAATATTTCTACGTAGGTTCTTTTTTTGTGTTTAAAGTTTTCAAGATAAACAAATTTTTTCAGACTGTAACCTATCTTAAGTTTGTTATTTACAACCAATTAAATTGGTTTTAAACAATTTGTTTTTATTATAAGTAGGGTAGCCATAATTACCAAGCATTGATACTTCACATTTAAGTGCTAAATAATTAAAACATGAAAAAAAAAAAATTAAAAAAACAACAACAAAAAAACAATCTTTAATACTGAAAAGTTTAGTGTTTATATCCTTTTTGATTCAAAAGTTATTGGAATAATAAAGAGTGACAGACAGACAGTCACAGGAACGAAACTATAAATAAATATACTAACAAAACCCTAAAAATCTATACAGTTTAAGGAAATCTAATAAAATAAACACAAGAATAATAAAAAAGTGCAAGGCTTATTTTTTTAATCATACCGTTTTCATCCTTAGAATAATTATAAAATTGGGCACATGTAATTTTAAAATTGTAATGACATCAAAATAACTTCAATTGTCTCCACTGACAACCTGTTTCTTTTGTCCAACCATTGATTTGACATTAAAGAAAATATTCTCTCCACATTTGCATTGTGAGCCATTACACTCACATAGCTTTATTAGGCATGACTACTGATCAATAGACTTGTCTGCGAAACAACGAGCTATTTCTCTTCCATACTTTATTTGGTAATATTTTACTTTGTTACTCACCATAACAGAGAAGAAACTAATGGGTAAAAAAGTAAAAGAAGTGATCCCATACGTCTCTTTAACCTTGTTACCAACTTATATACAACTTACTTTATATTGATATCCATAAAATGTTGAAAAGTAGGATGAGTAACAAAGTTAATAACTATTAAGACTATTTAGAAGAGGGTTGTTATGTCGAATGTTCTTTGGAACAAAGAAATATCACAGTTCAGTATACAAAATTTTAAAATAAATACGGTGGGTAACAAGTAACAACTCTAAATCTTTCAGATGTACAAACTTGCTGAATAGAATCTCTGTTGCCTATAAAATGTTTCTTACTTGCAAATATCCAACAGTATGTTTTATTTTTTCCCATTCAGGAACTAGGTTGAGAAATAAATATCCAGTAACGCATTCAATGTTTGGAATGAATGCGACAACATCTCAATATATTCCACAGCAGTACTAAAGAAATCAATAGCCTGTTTTACGAAAGTACACACTCTATGGTATTGCTTCTAGATCAAGCTTTAAGCGATTCAATATTTGTTTTGTAATAATTCCATTAAAAATTAGATTTTTCTTTTGATCATATTTTTTTGTCTCATCAATTATAATTTGAGTTTCAAATTTATTGAGCCACAAGAAGAAAAAATAAGCTTTACTCATTGGATCATCAAACAAATATTTAATAACTTCTTAGTGGTATCCCTTCTTTAGCAAAACATTTGTTTAATGGCAGCCACAGTTTCACTATTCTTCCAACTGCGGGAGAAAGTGATAACATGGTTCCAACATAGGATAATTGAAGTGAGCGTAAGCGAGCTTGTTACATTCAACAAACTATGCATCCTGTCTTTCTGTCAGTAACGTTTATGTGTTCGACAATAACTTGAGTAAAAGTTGACCTATTTACTTTAAATTTGGTATGCATGTTCCTTTTACTAATGCTCAGGCTAAGTTCGTTGAACAGAGTAATCCGTCCAAGAGTTTGCGCATAAACAAGAGGTTCAAATATAAAATTGGAATTTCAGGATAGGAAAAGATTTTATCATCACTTATTCAAATGAGACGAACATTTTTTAGTTAAACCAACAGTGATACTGCTATTAATTGATTAAGATCGTTAAAACTATTAAAGCGGACAAAACGTTTATAATAGAGAAAATGTTTTTACCAATATCTTACGTTCTAAGGTAAAAATTTTAATAAAACTTCACACAACATCGTCTAAAGATCAAGTGAAACAGGCATATAAAGTTTCAACTTGATAGATATCAACAGAGGAATAGTTTAAAGGCTACTGCAGGTGGTTAAGTTTCTTATAGGAGGGAAGTTATAGGTTTATCCAGGAAGGAGAGCTTTGTACCAAGTACCCCCAGACTAGCCTCTTCCTCTTATCTTTAACTATGACATTTGTCATGATTAATAAATTTCATAATATTCAGTATTTTATTGCTCGCTTCAATTATGCAGTAAATTTTTGTGGGCAACACCAACATATTCTTCTTTTGTGTTTTTCAGTCCTCACATATGCTAAAGAACTTAAATATCCCCACGATTATTGATTTAATATCGAAAGTCAAAACATCAGTGACAATTAATAGTGTTGAGCATAACATCCTATGCCTTCAATAACTCTCATATCCAGCTTATTTTAAGCCTCTGAGGTTTAGTTAAGTCTGAAAAAAGTAATTAACTTATCCTTTGGAATATTTAGGTTTTCGATAGATATTTTGCAATGGTTTCAGAACATTCTTTACCAAAAGAAGCCAATTTTAGTTATTTAGATTGGAGTCTTATTCATTAAAGAATTGGATTAATAACAAAGATGTTATATAAACTAGATAGAGGGAAGCGGCAAAAAAGTGACCCCATGGAGATTTGTAAAATGTCACCTCCATGCAAAGATGTTATATAAACTAGATAGAGGGAAGCGGCAAAAAAGTGACCCCATGGAGATTTGTAAAATGTCACCTCCATGGGACAAATTACCTTCCTCTTGGTTATAGGTTACCAAGAAAACGTGTGGCAGGTTACCATAACCTGATTCAAAATTAACCAGAGGTANGAGCCATTACACTCACATAGCTTTATTAGGCATGACTACTGATCAATAGACTTGTCTGCGAAACAACGAGCTATTTCTCTTCCATACTTTATTTGGTAATATTTTACTTTGTTACTCACCATAACAGAGAAGAAACTAATGGGTAAAAAAGTAAAAGAAGTGATCCCATACGTCTCTTTAACCTTGTTACCAACTTATATACAACTTACTTTATATTGATATCCATAAAATGTTGAAAAGTAGGATGAGTAACAAAGTTAATAACTATTAAGACTATTTAGAAGAGGGTTGTTATGTCGAATGTTCTTTGGAACAAAGAAATATCACAGTTCAGTATACAAAATTTTAAAATAAATACGGTGGGTAACAAGTAACAACTCTAAATCTTTCAGATGTACAAACTTGCTGAATAGAATCTCTGTTGCCTATAAAATGTTTCTTACTTGCAAATATCCAACAGTATGTTTTATTTTTTCCCATTCAGGAACTAGGTTGAGAAATAAATATCCAGTAACGCATTCAATGTTTGGAATGAATGCGACAACATCTCAATATATTCCACAGCAGTACTAAAGAAATCAATAGCCTGTTTTACGAAAGTACACACTCTATGGTATTGCTTCTAGATCAAGCTTTAAGCGATTCAATATTTGTTTTGTAATAATTCCATTAAAAATTAGATTTTTCTTTTGATCATATTTTTTTGTCTCATCAATTATAATTTGAGTTTCAAATTTATTGAGCCACAAGAAGAAAAAATAAGCTTTACTCATTGGATCATCAAACAAATATTTAATAACTTCTTAGTGGTATCCCTTCTTTAGCAAAACATTTGTTTAATGGCAGCCACAGTTTCACTATTCTTCCAACTGCGGGAGAAAGTGATAACATGGTTCCAACATAGGATAATTGAAGTGAGCGTAAGCGAGCTTGTTACATTCAACAAACTATGCATCCTGTCTTTCTGTCAGTAACGTTTATGTGTTCGACAATAACTTGAGTAAAAGTTGACCTATTTACTTTAAATTTGGTATGCATGTTCCTTTTACTAATGCTCAGGCTAAGTTCGTTGAACAGAGTAATCCGTCCAAGAGTTTGCGCATAAACAAGAGGTTCAAATATAAAATTGGAATTTCAGGATAGGAAAAGATTTTATCATCACTTATTCAAATGAGACGAACATTTTTTAGTTAAACCAACAGTGATACTGCTATTAATTGATTAAGATCGTTAAAACTATTAAAGCGGACAAAACGTTTATAATAGAGAAAATGTTTTTACCAATATCTTACGTTCTAAGGTAAAAATTTTAATAAAACTTCACACAACATCGTCTAAAGATCAAGTGAAACAGGCATATAAAGTTTCAACTTGATAGATATCAACAGAGGAATAGTTTAAAGGCTACTGCAGGTGGTTAAGTTTCTTATAGGAGGGAAGTTATAGGTTTATCCAGGAAGGAGAGCTTTGTACCAAGTACCCCCAGACTAGCCTCTTCCTCTTATCTTTAACTATGACATTTGTCATGATTAATAAATTTCATAATATTCAGTATTTTATTGCTCGCTTCAATTATGCAGTAAATTTTTGTGGGCAACACCAACATATTCTTCTTTTGTGTTTTTCAGTCCTCACATATGCTAAAGAACTTAAATATCCCCACGATTATTGATTTAATATCGAAAGTCAAAACATCAGTGACAATTAATAGTGTTGAGCATAACATCCTATGCCTTCAATAACTCTCATATCCAGCTTATTTTAAGCCTCTGAGGTTTAGTTAAGTCTGAAAAAAGTAATTAACTTATCCTTTGGAATATTTAGGTTTTCGATAGATATTTTGCAATGGTTTCAGAACATTCTTTACCAAAAGAAGCCAATTTTAGTTATTTAGATTGGAGTCTTATTCATTAAAGAATTGGATTAATAACAAAGATGTTATATAAACTAGATAGAGGGAAGCGGCAAAAAAGTGACCCCATGGAGATTTGTAAAATGTCACCTCCATGCAAAGATGTTATATAAACTAGATAGAGGGAAGCGGCAAAAAAGTGACCCCATGGAGATTTGTAAAATGTCACCTCCATGGGACAAATTACCTTCCTCTTGGTTATAGGTTACCAAGAAAACGTGTGGCAGGTTACCATAACCTGATTCAAAATTAACCAGAGGTAACCTTAAAACTTTCAAAGAAGGTAATTTGTCCCAGTCAAAGGTCACGGAGCATGCGCAGTATGCTTTTTTCCTCCGATTTCTCTTACTCTAGCAATACCTCCATGGGGTCACTTTTTTGCCTCTAACCCCTTCTTAACGTTCCATCTCTATTATATAACATCTTTGATTAATAAGGGAAATAATCTTATCAGCATTATGGTTACTGATATCTGTGGCTATTCAAAAAACAAAAAAAAAAAAAACTTAAACACATGGTTGCACACAGTAAGAGGCAGTATATTTTTAACTATTGCTGTGGCCTTAGTTCTGGCAGTAGTTAGTTTATTAGTGCTTCTTTTGAGTCAGCATACATCAATGCAGTTTAGTAGTACAATCTAAAAAAATAAATGATAGGTGGTGACATACCACTTTGTACACCGAAGTCAGCTCAGCAACCACAACTAAATTTCTTCTTTTGAATATACCTCTACTTCTCTTGAATATATCTTCTTTTAGTATATATATATTTTTTTTAACATATAACTAGAAATCTGCTTGGTTGGTTGTCACATTTTCCACCATGATTAATGGCAATATAAGAATGCAGAACACAGTAAAATATATAGAAAACCGTGCTTCAAATTCATTTTGTCTTTTCTTTGATTGACTAATTTTTTGTGAGTGACACTTCCCCTTCGTGTAAACTGTTTCATATCCTCAGAACCCACTCCAGTACCTGACTATTTGGTTCAAGAGCATTCTCTATACTTGTAATTTCCTAGCTTTCCTAAATTCGAGTCTATGCCTGATTGCATTGTTTAAAGTTAAAATTAAATATTGTATTGAGTTAATCTTACTCCTTACCAACAGTCCAGGAGTTAGTTGAGAGAGAAGTAAATCTAAGTTATACTTAGATATTATGTAGTCTTTTTTCTTTCATTACCCTTATGGGAAGGAGAGATATTTCAAAAGGTGCCAGGAAGGTGTGTTATTAGCAATGCCAGTAACATAGATATTATTAATAGTTCATTTTTAAACCAAGGTTAGGTGGGTAACATACTTTTTGTTTACAATTTTTCTAGTGACATCTTTCTGATGGACAGAAATTGTACTACACAAAAAATAAACAAGAGTAAAATGTAACAAAATACTTTATTTCAATAACATTAAAATAAAATAGTACAACGATCAATAACTATTGAGCAAAACAATTTTAACAGTATAGATGACCCAAATAAGAACCAATAAATCTAAATGACGCTGTATGTTAACATACTAAACCTGAGGTAATATTTTCTCTTACAAATTTTAACTTGATTTTTTCCAGTTTATATTATTACAAATAAAATTTTACTTTCAGCACACATACTTAATTTTAGTATTTATTTAATCCACAACTCAAAGGCATATGGTTAAAATAGGAATCAATTACTGAGTAATTACAAACTAAAATTATATAAATATATATTTATATATATAATTAGTGTGTCCCCAAAAAACCAGGTAAAGGCAATAGAAAGGAACTCCCTCCTCCCCTGATAACCTAAGTGAGCCTCAGTACCATGGGAGCACTGCATCTGCCACATTTTTTTTTTCTATCCAACCTCTTTGACAATCTCTCGTCAAAATTTCTGGAAAAACTTGGCAAGAAAGGCCAGACAATTTGTAAATAATTGGTAAATGAGTATAAAAGGAAGATGCCATAAGAAAATACGACCAACAAGTGGTGAAAGTGGTTTTGAAAGGGAGAGGAAGTTTTTTGCGAGATGGGGAGATCGTACATTCCCTCCAAGTCAGACAGAAATTTCTACATCAAATGAAGTCTAAGTGCAAATGTTCCTCCATATTTGGCTTTTGGGGGTGCCATAGAGATCATCAAATTGGCTACGACGAAGTTGCTAAAGGAGTTCCAGGAATGTTTCTAACAGTGGAAAATTGAGGTAGCACAAGTGCATAGTATCAAGGGGAGATTACTTTGAATTATGTCAATTAATGTTTGACTAAACCACATACTTTTAGGGCACTATACATATATATAAATATACATATATATTTACACACACACACATTTATATTTTAACAACACTGCAATTAAAAATAATGCTACCCTCGTTATAAAAAATTAATTAATAATAAAATACCTGTGTTTAAACAGCAATAAAAAGACACAAACACACACAAAAAATAATAACATGTGTCCATGCCAACTTCCACCTCATATTTGACAATCTGCAACTAATAATTGGTTCACAAATCCACAATTCAATATTTATAAATTTTACTAAACGTATAGTTTACATAAATATATTATCTTATAAATTTTTATTTTCAATTATTTTGAGTTATATGAACACTAACTGTGGTTTAAGAATTGTAATAATATTTTTATTAATTCACCATTAATATCTATTTAATTCATCTCATCTTATTTATATTAAGAATGAGTAACTTAGTGAAGCATACCTTACACATGTGTGTTAAAAGCAAAACTCAAACATGTTTTAGTTTTTTCTGAAGGGCCTACCTTCAAGGTACCAACCATTCTTGTCTAAATCATAGTATAATAATACTTTTGCTTTATAAATATTTAAAATGAATTACCTCTACAAACATGTTATCGTTGCTTCTTTGTGTAAAATATTAAAATATTAACTACACCTTTCAATCTCTTCTAATGAAATAGATTTTTTGTTCATATTTTTTTTATTTTAATGTCTGTGCTTTGTTGTGTAGTCAATAAAGATGTTGCTTTATTAGATATTTAATTTGTACTATATTGCCTTGTAAATTGCATTTTACTTCAAAATAATAATTTAGATATCTACTTATATCATGCCACTATTGGAAAAAAGACTGGATTAATTTTGGTAGTTTTATCAAAATAAAAACCATGTGGCTTCAAAAGAAAATCTTTAGTACATATTCTTTGAAGGGGTGATTATAAATAAAATAATATAAGATTATAAATAAAACAATTCAGCATACTTGGAGGAGTTCACTTGTAAATTGACTTGGACACTGTTCAGTAACCAAAGAAACTACAAAATTCTGTTAAGATACAATTTTTATCCCTGAAGCTTTTTCAGTCATTTTTAAATCATAAGGTGACAAAAACAAAAAAGGAAGACAAATTATTCTACAAAAATAAAGTATTATTGATTAAAGGTACCTTTCAACGTGAATTTTAATCTTTGGCAGTTACTACATGAACTTGGAGAATTTAAAACTACTTCTATTTAGGTTTTATTGTCTTCAAGATAATTTCAATGATAAAAAGAAACAAAATTTTCTGCAAGTAACCTATCTTAATTTAATTGTTTAAGACTAATTAAATTGGTTAAAATCAATAAATATAATAGTAGTATAAAAAAGTAGTAGTAAGAATAAAAAAATGGATTACATTTACTATTTCTTGTTGCAGTTACGGTGGGTACTAGTTTTAAGTTTGTTTGTTTGTTTTTTTTTTTTGTTTTTTTTAAAGATTTCTGGTGGTCTAGAAATCTGGGCAGAGGCGGCTCTAGCTGGTCCCTCAGTCTGTTTTTAATTTGGGTAAGGTTACTGCCACCTCAAAACTCCTGTATGTGGAAGTGTGCTAGTGTACACTCACCAAATCCCCTGCGACCAAATAGTGACAATAGACTTGTGCCAATGAGATATGCATCATTTAAAAGACCATGGGGCCGATTCTGTAACTTTAAAACCTCCCTTTTCATGTTGTTATTTAAGCTGGGTTTACACGATCCAAGTGGACTTGGACCAAGTAACTTTGATCAAATTCACTTGGACCAAGTGGTTGTGCAACTTTTGAATCAGGGTTTACATGATGCAAGTAGACTTGGTCCAAGTAACTTTGATCAAATTCACTTGGACCAAGTGGTTGTGCAACTTTTGAATCAGGGTTTACATGATCCAAGTAGACTTGGTCCAAGTAGTTGAAAAAAAAAATGTAAAATCTGATACTCAACTTTTTCATAAATTTTAATAATTTTGCAAATGAAATAAAACAACAATATAAAAAAAACTGTAATAACCAAGAACAAGCAACTAAAACCAAACGGTACAAAATCAACATTTTTGACAGCTCGTTCTCATAATTTGCAGGTGGGCGCCATTTTTATTTCCATCCAAGTCTACTTTGATCAAAAAAAGTTGGGGGCCATCCAACTCAACTTGGATGGTCCGAGTACACTTTGATAGCCTGTTTACACGATCAAAGTAGCGTCAAATCTGACTTGGTCCAAGTCCACTTGGATCGTGTAAACCCAGCTTTATCAAATTTTTGTTATGAACATGCGCTCGCAACCTGTCAACGTGAATCTATAACTTTGTCTGTTGTTATATAAGGAGAAATTGATATATAAGGTTTGATATATATCCACTCAAAATTGTTGTTGATATAATTTGTCAGGTTATGTTGTTATATATCAAATGCTAAAATCCAAAACAAAGTGACGCAATTATTGATGTTTTCATTCCATTTTCTTGTTTTCTGACTGAAATAACTATAGAGTGGCCAATAAAAAGGACGCTGTCAATCCTTAGTTCGGTATACGGCCATATACAGCGCTGGTATCACTTTACAGATTCACTACATTATATAACAACACTTTGATATATAGCGATGTTTGATAAATAATGTAAAAGTGGATATATATAAAAAAAAGTTACAGAATCGGTATATTCCAAACAAAAGGAGTTCAAGGCATGATGAAACCAATACCCACAAAAGGCAAATGCTGCTACACCTCCCCAACCCAGACTTCGCTCTAGATATTTACAAAAGAGGGACAACCATTTTGACTAAAGCCACTAAAATTTTAAAACCTAACTCTTGGGAAGCCCTTACAAGATCTGCCTGAGCCCCTGCTCCAACCACGCTGTTATTTAACAAGTTTTAATTATTTGTTTAAAAGTTATTGAACAACCCTCATTTTATAACCCACTTAATAAAACCACCTCAAAATTTATTATTGTTAAATTCAGGAAATTAACAGTACTTATATTCCACTGAAAAATGAGGGAGACTAAATAAGAATTAGCAAGAAAGTGAGTTTTTTTTTTTTTTTTTCTTATTAATTTCTTCTCAAAAAAAGTAAAACTGATCATCTTACTTAATATTCTTGGAAAATCAATTTGCTTACAGATATGCCATTGGAATATGGTGAAGAACCATTTAAAACCATTATTTAAATTAAATAATTATAAGTATAGATAAAAAAAAAAAAAAAAATAGAATTAATATCAAGTTAAAAGGTATCGTTAACATAAATCAGAGTAAAACATAGAGCTTCAGACATAATAATAGTTTCAAAAATTCTAAACTAAAGTTAACATTGTGTTACCCGGTGGTCATAACTCATCAAACTGAGAAACATCTGTTATCTAGGGCTGCATCCTGAGACATCCATCAACACGAATAACTTCACCATTAAGGTAAGGGTTGGTAATAATAGACTGCACCATCATGGCAAATTCATCAGGTTTACCCAGTCTCTGGGGAAATGGGATGCTCTTACTCAAGAAATTTCTCACTTTATCAGGCAGAGATGAAAGCAACGGAGTGTCAAATAGTCCGGGAGCAATGGTACACACTCTGATTCCCTGGGAAGAAAGATCTCGAGCTATAGGAAGGGTCATACCTACCACAGCACCTTTACTAGCTGAATAAGCTGCTTGTCCAATCTGGCCATCAAAAGCAGCAACACTTGAAGTATTTACTATTACACCCCTGTAACCATCAGAATCTGGCTGATTTTCCCCAATAACACCAGCAGACAGCCTTATAACATTGAACGTTCCAACTGTGTTTACCATTAAAACTTTGACAAAATCGTCCAGTTTATGAGGAAGTTTCTTGTTGAAGTTATAAGTCTTGAAAGCGACACCAATACCGGCACAACTGACTGCACAATCTAATTTACCGAACTTGTCTTTTGCAATATTGAGAGCTTTTTCGACGTCTTTCTCGTTGGTTACGTCGACCGACGCGAATACGGTGTTAGGACCTAAATCTTTGGCTAAAGATTCACCTTGAGATGTCCCAAGATCGGCGATAACAACTTTGCCGCCTTCTCTAACTAGTCTTTCAGTGGTAGCACGTCCTAAACCGGACGCACCACCAGTAACCAACGTAACAATATTCTTCAACATGGTTTACGAGAAAAAAAAAAAATTGCTTACTTAAATTCCTTTTTTTGCAACACGATTTGGTCCGGCACGTAGAAAATGTGTAGATACTGTAGTTTATGTAATTGAGAGAGAAAAAACACTTGTGTCCGATATAATTAAGGAATGATATTAAAAAGTTGAACGTCTTAGAGAGAGTAAATTTAGAAAGAGAGGCAAGGACGTATATAGGATACAGATCTATCATACACTTTCCACCTCTAAAATCTTAACATCCGACAGACGTGATAACAGACTCAAGGTCAATCATTTTGTACTCTGTGGTTGGTGGTTGGTGACTTAAACTCTCCTTGTAGATAAATTAATTAGGATTATGCTCGATACTAGAAAATCGGTCCAACATCTTGAGATAAAAAAAAAATAGAAAATAGCAGGAGAAGAACGAAAAAACTGATATGATAAATGTTTCTGAGAAATTTAAATGAAATCCCCCCGGATTAAATTTTATATTTCGCGCTTTCATGAAAACAGTATAGCCATTTTTTTCTGTTTTATTTTTATTATTTTATTTATATGAACATATTATAATTTCGTGTTGAATAAAAATAAAAATTGTTTATTTTTTTGGAGTTATTGGTTTATCTATTTATTTTATAATTAATTGGGGACATTCACCTTTCACCTGTTAGCCGGGCGCAGCCCATGATTGACCAGGCACGCTCAACTCAAAGCAAAAGCATACGACGCCGCCTCCAAGCTTCCTCTTTTCGTTTCTAAGCCACGCCGACGGTCGCCATTAGCGTTTAAGTGTATTTTTAGGAGTTATATATTTCTATTAAGGTGAGTAAAACAAAACAAATGTATAATTCTATTACGATTATTATTAGTTTTAGATGTTGTAGCAGTTTTGTGTTAGTCTTTTGCTTACGAGTTTACTATTTCATTTAAAAATATAGTTTTTTTTTCTTGTTACCCATCCGGCCATCTATTCTGTTTGTGCCAAAAACGATTGATTTATTCCTTCAATTACGTGTTTTTCCGGTTTATGGTAGCCTTTAGCCCGTGTTTGCTGTTGTAAACAATTGGGGTATAGTTCAACCAAGCTATTTTTGATAAATTAGACTAAATAAATATGGGTCTTTTTTGTCAATCTTAACCTTTATCATGAGGAATTATCAGATTTACTGTTTATATTGTTACAATATTGATTAATAACTAAATATTGAGTAATAATAATTATAAACATTATCAATTTATGGTAAATGGTTGCTATATATACTTCTTTAATATTCTATCTTTTATTTATAAAGTAATTTTATTGTCATCCTATCTTGAACGTAGCTCCTTTTGGGCCTTTTCCTTGGGCTTGGTAACCATTCTTTCATCAACCAACTCAATAGAAGCATTATCTTATCCCGTGGTTAAAAAGAAAATAAAGTAACCTCTTCGGTTCTATTTCATACGATTCATTTAAAAAGAGTGATTTTCTTAGGCTGGAAAGGTTTATAACTGAACCTTTTTAGGTTATAGTTATTAGAGTTAAGACCAATTTCAATTTTAAACAAGGGGGAAACTAAAATTACAGTTTGTAAACAAAATCAATTCTTTGAATAAATATTAATTGATCTCATACTTTTACTTTACTTAGAATCATCTCTTCTTAGCTGTGTGTATTGACTTGCTAGTAAATTTTTGAGTTAAATATCATACTTAATTGAAAAAGTTAGTTTTTTTCTGTTCTCACCTATGGAATTGCTTAACTTGATTTAGCTAAAGTGAATTGTACAGTGCTATCGAATTTTGTACTTCGATTTGGACCTTTACCTGGCCTTTATGCAGCAGGGTTGTTTTTCTCTAATAAATGAGCGGAGCACTTGACTTATAGGGCAAAAAAATTATTTTTGTACTCTGATTCTGAAAACAGCACAGTACAATTCACTTTTATGCTTGATTTTGATATCAATCTTGCACAATAAGCTTTTATTAATAAAATATCTTGTTACACATGCTAAATTAAGGTAATGTCGACCCTAATGTAAACAAATATCTGAATTTTCTGCAGATGATCTTTATACTTCCACTATTTACTGTTGATTTGTTTGAGTTTTATGTTATGAAGTGTGGTTTTTCTCTATCCTAAAGATATTTAGGCAAAAGAATATTATTTCCCTATTGTATAGAAGTGATAATATCCATTAATCTGTTAAGAGTAAGGGATATTATACTTAGATATTCTTTCCCCTGCCTTAATAGTGATGTTGCTTAGTCCAACAGATAGTTATATACACAAGTCAAACCACAATGTCACATCATCACTTAGATATTCTTTCCCCTGCCTTAATAGTGATGTTGCTTAGTCCAACAGATAGTTATATACACAAGTCAAACCACAATGTCACATCATCACTTCCTTCTGAAATGTGATCCCGATGGTACTTGGTCTACATGTCTCCTCCACACTTCTCCTGATCCAACTTTATCAACTAGTGGACTAAACCCTGTCAGTCTTTAATCTTCCCACTTTCTCTCTCTCTCTCTCTCTCTCCCACCTTAAATTCTTTCCTCACTAATGGTTAAATATTCCTTTCCTTCTCATTCCAATTATGACTTCTAAATTTATTCTTACCTTTTTACCAAACAAGGTTATACACCGATATTCCTGTAGAGTTTGGTGTTCTTCTTAGCTGGCGTAACAAAGTTTGGATTTTTTCTATTTGTCTCCTGCATCTTCCTCCATTGCTCTCAGACCCTTTTTCACTGTCTGAACCCATCCTTCCGCTTGACCATTTGTTGTATACTTCTAAAAAGGTTTTGAATTTTCTCACAGTTAATTGGGCCCCATTATCGGAAACTAGAACCTTCGGAAATCCAAATAGTTGCTCTAACAGTTTTATGCACCTATCTGCTGTCAAGGTATCCATACTAATTATTCCAACCCAGGCTTCCTCTTCTCTTCTTATGCAAAATCCTCATTTATTCTTTCCCATGGCCTCCTGAAGGTTTCCAAAATGTGTTCCCTGTCTCACTGGGATATTTTGCATCTGTGCACAGTGTTAGCATTCTCTTAAAGCCTCTTCTATTTGTTTATCCATGCCTTCCCAATAACAATAGCTGTGTCTAAGTTTCTTCATTTTCAGCATCCCCAGGTGGCCCCATGTAACATTTTGTTCTGGGATATTTTTGGTATAATAATTCTTGATACATGAAAAATGCATCCTCCTTGTGTAGGGTGTACTCGTGATTCCAATTTTAAATTTTCCATTGTTTCAAATAAATGTCTTAAGTTTCTTCTTCAATGTTATTTTGGTTTATTGGTTGTCCCTCGAGTTGCTTTACTTGAAAGAATGCTGCTTGATCCGCCTCTACAACTTGTGGTTCCCCCATCGGGAATCTTAATAAGAAATCTGTGTTCGATTGTCCGTCGTTCGTCTGTATTCAATTTTATAGTTGAAACCTGAAAGAAAATTTGCATAATTAAACATTCGTCTGTCCAAATAAAGTTTTTAACTTTCTATAGTTAATTATTTAATGGTTTCAGGATTTTTGCCAGTTTTAGAATGAATTTGTTGTAATAATTTGCTAGTCCCCAAAATGTTCTCAATTCACTTACATTTTGAGTTTTCTTTGCTTCAAACTTGTCTTAATCTTGCTAGTAGTTCTTCTGCTGTTCATAAAACATCTTCTCTGAGGTCTTGTCAATTTTGCTTGTGTCCAAAGGAACTTAATACTTAAGTCACAAAACTTGCATTTTTCTATTTTGTTCATTGGGTCATTCCAAAACTTGTCTTAATCTTGTTAGCAGTTCTTCTGTTGTTCGTTGTTCGTAATTGATATACAAATATCATCCAAAAACATTTTTTATACATAGCTATACACTTTTCACCATGTATTTCCCTTTGTCTAAATAACTTTTGGGCAAAGGATCATCACTTGCTTTATTAACTCAAGGGGTAAAGTGTTTCTTTCTCAGGGCCGTTTTAGACAATCACTGCNTCTTAATCTTGTTAGCAGTTCTTCTGTTGTTCGTTGTTCGTAATTGTATACAAATATCATCCAAAAACATTTTTTATACATAGCTATACACTTTTCACCATGTATTTCCCTTTGTCTAAATAACTTTTGGGCAAAGGATCATCACTTGCCTTATTAACTCAAGGGGTAAAGTGTTTCTTTCTTCAACCCAAGAATGTTATGTTGTATTTCATTTTTCTAATAAATATTTACTTTTATTAAGATATCTGGTGAGAAATGTTACAGAATGGTTCGGTCTACAGTCTGCAGCAAAGTAGAGTTAGTGCGTTAACAGTGGGAAATTGAGTGACACACAGATTGGCCAACCTCTCTGGGGAAAAAAATAAAGCCACTAGGTCTGTGGGTAGGGGTGGGACAGCGTTTATCTAGAGGGTCCCTCCCCTCCACTATCTTTGCCTAGTCCGCCCAACCTTTTGTCCGGGAAAATCTCAAGATCTCATTGGCTTCGCACCCCATTTGCTAGATTTGCCTGCACTGTCAACACACTAACTCTACTTTGGTGCAGACTGTAGTATTCATACTTAAATTTTATACTGGAGTAAAATTATTTAGGTACGATTCACTATATGTGGTCTCAAACATGGTTTAGAACACAACCTTCAATAAACATAACTGTACAACAAAACTTAATTGCATAGCTTGAGATTATATTTATATTAAATTGTAATTTTCCAAATTTCCTGTCGAGAGTGAATGTAAATTCTAACTGCATGAGCTATGATGATAATTTTGGCTCCCTCTACTGAATGAACCCAAATAAATAATTTAATGTAGACAGCCACTATCTGAGCACAAGACAATTTCTTACTCCATTCAAGTAAGTGTTTTGTTGGTTACTTATGAATACTCTTTTTACAAGTAATTAATTGTTTGTTTGCAGTAAATAATGGAACGTGGTGGATTCCGTGGTAGCCGTGGAGGTCCCCCAAGGGGAGGCCCTGGCAGAGGTAGAGGAGGCTTCGGTGCAGCTAGAGGAAGGTAATGTTCACTGTTCACTTAAAATCTTATTTACTCACTTAAAAGTATGTTAATCGCCTTTGTATCAATCAGTATTTTTTTCTTTATTAAAAACTTTTACATGTGCAAGTTAACCCTTCGCTCACCTCGGTCACTACAGAGGACAGTCATTTTCGAAAGCTCTAAATAGCTGTGGACGACTGGAAATGGGGATATGACACTATGCCCTTATAATATAATTAGTTATGATTGCTACCACAAGATTGTAGCACTATCCAATTACACGTGTAGGCTTTATAAAATAAAAACCAAATCAAATCTTCTGTCACAAGACCTGTTGCTGTGCTCAGTTTTATTAATTTTTTTTTTAGTTGCTACTTATGAAAGTTTTAAACTTTGATGATTTTTTATTAGAAAGGGTTAGAGTTTTATCTTCATAAAACTTTATCTTGTCCCCACACATGTTTACCCAGATAATGATTTTAGAGTCTTGTGAACAAAAATAAACCTACATCTACTACTCCAGCTCTGTGACTGTAATTTTTTGAATGGTTCAAATTTAAAAAAATAAATTACTAACAATAAAATTAAATTATTTGAACCAATTCAATTTCTTGGCCACATGTTTGCCCCGATAATGCATTTTTATATCATTTATCGGCTTCCTTATACTGTGGTAAATCAACGTTCTTAAATACTTCTATTCTTTAGTTAATTTTTAATAAAATAGGTTTTGTTTAAGTAACTACAAATGTTTAAAACTAATACATTTTTGGCTGATTTTTCTTGTCTCCATATTTTTCCTTTTTATAAAAGTTTTTACCAATTATTGTGTCTGCTTTTAACGAGATCAAATCATATTCTTTGGCCACATGTTTGCCCGATAATGCATTTATCATTTATGCATATTGTATCATCAACTACAAATGTTTAAAAGAAATACATTATAGACTGATTTTATTTATTTTTTTTTTTTTTTACCTATTATTGGATCTACTTTTAACTAGAACAAATCATATTTGGTACCATATCTTTGGCCACATGTTTGCCCCGATAATGCATTTTTATATCATTTATCGGCTTCCTTATACTGTGGTAAATCAACGTTCTTAAATATTTCTATTCTTTAATCATTTTTTATAAAATAGGTTTTATTTGAGTAACTACAATTTTTAAAAGAAATAACACTATTGGCTGATTTTTTTGGCCTCCATATTTTTCCTTTCTATAAAATTTTTTACCAATTATCGGGTTCACCTTTTACGAGAACGAATTATACTCTTTGGCCACATGTTTGCCCCGATAATGAATTTTTGTATCATTTATCGGCTTCCTTATACTGTGGTAAATCAATGTTCTTAAATATTTCTATTCTTTAATCATTTTTAATAACATAGGTTTTATTTGAGTAACTACAATTTTTAAAAGAAATAACACTATTGGCTGATTTTTTTGGCCTCCATGTTTTTCCTTTCTATAAAAGTTTTTACCAATTATTGGGTCCACCTTTAACGAGAACAAATTATTCTCTTTGGCCACATGTTTGCCCCGATAATGATTGTTTGTGTCATTTATTGGCTTCCTTATACTGTGGTAAATCAACGTTCTTAAAATTTCTATTCTTAAATAATTTTTTTTGAAATAGGTTTTATTTAAGCAACTACAAATGTTTAAAAGAAATAAATCCTTGGTTGAATTTTCGGGACTATGCATTTCTATTTGAATAAAAGTTGTAACATATTAATGTGTTGATCGGAGCTTACAAGAAGCAGGGAAAAATCTGAATGATCACATAGCTTACGTTACCTTTGTTAAGCTCAGAAGCATTAGTAATAATCTAATTTATAATCTTATGGCTATATGGCTATTAAAGCCCATGCCAAAAAAAAAAAATGTATCAATTGGGGTTGGGTTTACCAATTATTGTCTTGGTTTCCTTTGATAAAGGATTCTTAATGTCGGGTAATGGGTCCAATATGACAAGATCTTACAGATAGTAATTGATATATATATATTTCTTGGCCACATGTTTGCCCCGATAATGATTGTTTGTGTCATTTATTGGCTTCCTTATACTGTGGTATATCAATGTTCTTAAATAAGTCTAGTCTGCTGTTATCTAAAATTGTAAGGAGTGGATTTTATTTTGGCAACTACAAGTATTTTATAAAAATTGTCTTGTCTAAAAGAACCTGTGTAATAATTATTATTGTTTTTCCTGGTATGAAGGATTATTTATACATAGAGTAAGAGATTGTAGATAAATGTTATTAACTATTGTATTTCCTAGGCCACATGTTTGCCCCGATAATTATATGTTATTTATATTTATCGGCTTCCTTATACTGTGGTAAATTAATGTTGCTAAATATGTCTACCCTTAAATTTAAGGATGTAGATTCCATTTATGCAACTACAAATTTTTAATTAAAAATTGTTTTATTGATGACAAAATCTTTTTATCAAAGTGTAGTAAATAGATTGAATTCTTTATTTGCTAAAAAAAAATTACATCTTTCTGCAAGGATTTCCAGAATACAGATAAATTTTAAAATATCAAATTAGAATGTAGTAAATAGATTATCAACTTAAATGTATTTGTAAGGCTGAGCTTTTTTCAGAAGATGTTTTAAATGAGTATAATTAATTTTGTTTCTTTACATTATGTTTCAGGGGTGGTTTGGGTGTAAGAGGAGGAATTGGAAGGGGTGCAGCTGGAGGTGTTAGGGGCTCAGGTCTACCTAGGGGTAGGGGAGGTGTATTCAATCCTTCTCAGTAAGTATAATACATATTTATTTTAATTTTGGCTGCTTTCTTTTTTTAACAACTAGCCTACGCTTTGATATTTGCTTCAATTGTATGTACTAGATCATATCTGCTGTCTTATTATTTTCTTAAATAAATGGAGTTAAAAGATTTTGTTTTCCTTCCTGAATTGCATTAGAGTAACTATCTCTTATTATACATCAACCTTTTTAAAACAGAGATTCCAATTTGCCACTTAATTAAATAGGGTTCAAGACTATGTAATTTAGTGCTCATCTTAAAATAAAATATAACTTTTAAACATTTTTTCTGTGAATGTAATAAAATCTGCACGAACTAAAAAAAAAAATATTGTCATAGTTCTCTAACACACTTAAGGAAATATAGTAAAAATTATTCCATGCTTACTTAAGATGAAAATAAATTGTTTTTATCCCTATGAGAAATATACTTTGTATTATAGGTGTATACCATAAATGTACTATACAGACTAGTTTGAAAACATACTCTTTATTTTTTGAGGTTAAAAATTACATCATATATTCAAAAGATAATTTTTCTCTGGCTGGTTCCATTTGTAGTTAAATGATTATTATTTTACATGTTCTTATTGATTTAATTTTTTGTTTGTTCAAATTAAGGTTGCATGCACCAAATTGCACAGTGTGAACCCCTTTTGAAATACCTTCCTACTTTAGGAAGTAATATATATTTTATAACATTTTTAAATAAATTTAATATTATTTATAACAAAATATCGATCATTTGATTAATATCGAGATTTAACTAAATTTTTATTGAATTAAATTAATATACACTACTCCAGTGTTTTAACATTGGTTTAGAGAAGTACAGCTTTAAAATTCTGATTAAGCTAGTTGTCAAAGGAAGAGAAAGCCTTTTAGTTTATCCTAACACCCGTTCGGGAATTTCTTCACACTTGGTTCAAACTAGTTTTTTTTTGGTAGTAATCCAATTTAGTTTTCTTATTCTCTGTGTGCTGTGTTTATTTAATTGTGACTTTAATACTAGATTATATAATTCCTTTTTTTAAATAATAAGTTAATATTTTATACCTTTATTGATTGGAATTATATTTGTGTGTGGTGTGTTTCCTTGCATGCATGCATATTTATGTATATGCATAAATTACCCATTCTTGTTTACTGCAATGAATAATAATAGGAATTTATAAATCATGGAAATACCCTTTGGAATATATTAGGGTGAATTTGGTGTGAAATGTACATTGAATTGACTTGTTTGCTAAACCCTTATAATTAATATTACAAGATGTGGTAGCATGGAACAAAAACTTCAAGAGTTTGTAAGTAGTCTGAAGAAGAAGCACTCCGGTTGTCTGAAATTACTGTCTGCTTAAATTGTTATCTGATATACTGTGTACTTAAATTGTTGTCTGAAATGGCTCAGCAATTAATATTCTTGCAATGCTGTCTTTAGGACCGTAAGGACTGATCTTAAAATTTAAAAATGTTTGTCTGGGAAATTAATATATATTTTTGTCTGGAATATTGTAAATATAGCTTTATTGTGTTCATGTAACAATAACAATATAGTATCAAAAATAATAAAATGAGTAAAGAAACAAATTTGATTGGTGAGTTAAGACCTTGTTTAGTTATAATTATCATTCAATGGAAAAATATATTGATATATTATCATATTATTTTATCCTATAATATATACCACATTAATGCTAATACAAATTTATAACTACTAATTTATGACTGAAAATTAACCTACTTTTACATTTGTGGAACAATAAATATTTGTTATGCTAAGCTCTGAACTACATAAACGATCATTTATATTATTAATCGAACTTAATACATGTCTGATTTGTCTACTTTTGTAGGTCACTAATTCTCAAATTTTATTTTATGTCAGTGTAAAATTTAAAAGGATTAATACCAAAAGGTTAATAAAAAATTATAGAGTGAACAGGGCAACTTCGGACTAAGTTGACTTGTGGGTTATATAATGTCACAAAGGCCAAATTGATTCAAAATGGAGTTTAAATTTTTGGGAGAGATGTTCCTTTATTAGAACAACTTACACTTAGAATTTCTGTAATTAAGGCTAAAACAGCACATTTTTAGTTCATAGTAACCCTGATTTTTAATTAACATATAATAAAAAAAATATATATATCAAGTTAATTTAATAATTGTAGAGACGTCTACGTATAAAATATTTTTTTTTATTAAGGTTTTGATTATATTACTAATATGCAGAATATTTTTTCCATATAATTTGAGTTTTAAGCTAATTAATGCTAACCCTTTTTAACAATTCCATTTTTACTAACAATAAATGCATTTTTATTTTATTTTTAATGTGTAAGCTTTGGTTGTAAATTGGTAGTATTGTTATAATGAACCAAGTGATGTTAGATTTCCTGAACAGAGGGTGTAATTTAATTGATTTCTTGTGATATTGATGAATATTTTGGAATCTGATTATAGTTCAAACGTGCTGGTTGTTTCCTCTAGGGGGAGGGGAGGGATTACAGATGGTGCAAGAGGAATTGGAATGAGGGGGGCAGGGGGAAGGGGTGCCTTCAGGGGTGGTATTGCTGGCGTTCCCGGAGTAGAAAACAAATTTAGAGGTATGTTCATTTTTTTTTTTTTTTTTTTTTTTTTTTTTTTTTTTTTTTTTTTTTTTTTTTTTTT